>JARHVA010000286.1:1012500-1082500 GCA_037957365.1 Torreya grandis
AAAGGGAGAAAATCTCACCACCAACTTAAAATTTAAATTCATAGCAAGTGAGATACCAAATGAAATTAATATAAGGAGATGTGTGCATAAGTTTTTAAAGCCTAAATAAGTCCTATTAACCACTTCCAATGACAATACAAAAATCCATGCACTTGCTGACTTATTTTTTCTACATGTAGATCCGTACACTGCATGAACATGTGAGATAGACATATTTTAACTATTAAAGAAATTAAATTAAGTGTTTTTTATGAGAATAATATATTCTTAAAAAATAAATTTGTAATTATAAATTTAAATGTTATAATGAGTGAAAGGTGAATAGCCATAAATAAGTCAAATCTATAACTAGAAATTAAAAAAAAGGAAAACCTTGTAACAATGAATACATTGGATTGATCAAATTTTGAGCAAGTTATTAACAATTAATAGAGTGTGGAAAATAAATTCGTAAAATAGTTCTAAGACTCAAACTAATCATTGATTTTATACAAAAATTATTTGTTGTGGCCAACATGCCCGATTTTCTCAGAAATAGGGGACCCCTTTTCATGAACCAGAGCTTCAACTTTTTTCCTTTCCTTATCATCAGTGATACCAACTCAAAACTTCAAAATTAACATCACGTTGATTTTCTTTAAGCAGTAACAAACATTTTTTCAACTTTTCTAAAAAATTCTATGTAGTATTTGTTCACTTTTAACATATCATGGAACTAACGTTGTAGGTTTATTTTCATGAGAAGATGTTCCCAAAATCTACTTCCATTTTGGAACAAAAAACTCATTATCATGCATGGAAAAAATAAGTCCTTCGTGTCTGACAGGTAAGATTTAATGAATCATTTTTTTTTGTCATTTTTTTTTTGTTGTCTTATAAATCTCACAGATCCCAGTCCAATGGGAACTCACTGCATCATTCAGAATCAGAGAGGCCATTCCCCCAAACCTATTAGAGATGTCAAATCCTAGGAGATCCCAATACAATGGGAAATTTACACATTATTTAGACTTAGAGAGGGCAATCCCCCATACTTGTCAGAGATGTCAGATCTTGAGAGAGCATAACCCAATGGGAGATCACTGTGTCATTTAGAGTCAAAAAAGCAAGTCCCCCCAGACTTTCCAGAGATGATACGGCTTGAGAAAGCCTGACTCAATAAGAACTCACCACATCATTTAGAGTCAGAGCGGGTAGTTACTTAGACCTTTCATAGATGTAAGATCCCAGGAGAGCCTAACTCAATGGGAGATAATGTCATTCAGAGTTAGAAAGGTGAGTCTCTCAAACTTATCAAAGATGTCAGAGCTTGAGAGAGCCCAACCCAATGGGAAACTAATGCATCATATAATACAAATATGAAGTAATTAGAACTTGTGACCAAAAATATCATAATTAAGTACAAGTGATTAACCAAGACCAATTGAGGTGTGCCACATGTCCTTGGGTGACACATCATCCTACCTAGGATAAAGACATGGAGTATAGAGATATGATTAGATGATGATTATGAATAGAAAGCAAATAGATGCATTACACATGTTAAGAAGTGGATGCTAGCTAAGGAAAATCTAAGGTATGTGGTCATGTGCCTACCATGCACTCACCATTAACATAATGGGAATCTGGATCTGATTGGATAGTTTTAAAAACCATCTCATCATAATTTCTATATTCATATGGTGGTAGAGAATAGTGGGATATGAATCCAATTCTATATTTGGAAGTACAAGGAGAAAATATCACCACCAACTCAAATTTCAAATTCATAGCAAGCGAGTCACCAAATGACATTAATGCAAAGAGATATGTGCACAAGCTTTCAAAGCCTAAAAGATGCCCATTAATGGTTACCATTATTGCCTTAGAAGAAATATCACACTCCTTGCTTTCAAATTTAAACAGATACCCTGTATCCCATGCCTTTAGAGCTTAAAAGGTTCCTAATGTTTCCTCTTTCCTACACTAATGGTTGCTACATCTTCTAATCTGAAGTGTAATTTTGAGTGCTAGGACATCACTTTCCCTACTAGTTTAACTAGGTAAAATCACTACAATGACATATTCAAAGTAATCGATCAAGTCCCAATAACTCTAACAATGTTGATGATGAGCTAGATGAATATGAGGATGCCCTTCAATCATTTAAAATATGAAAAATCCATAGAGACATAGACAAACTAAAGGTGTTTCCCTACACTGACTTGTTGGGAGACATCCTCCATAAGGCCATCCAAGTACAAATTAGTGTTAACAATTGGGTATGTTCACCCACCTCTTGGAATGAAATTACTGACATATCTAAGAATGCCTTTGAGGCATACCACTCCCACTCATAATTCTTGTTCTCATACAATATAGTGGTAATGTCAATCTAGATGAATGATTATCAGATGTATGACATCCACTAGGACTGGGCCAAGAACCCAAAATCCAAATGGGTCAATAAATAAAATATCAATGCCTACATGGTTTATATCTTCCAAGAGGAGGTCCGAGTAGGCAGATCTTACTGAACCAAATATTTTAGAACTCAAACTACCAACATGGAAATGAACTATGGGTGCCCATGCTATACATGATCTTGACTCACTCTGAAATCTTAGACTTTGGAGGATTGATCAAATTCAAGATGGTTTATGACATCATAGATGCCTGGAATGAGGGTGAATTCTACATGATGAGCTACTTGCTCGATGCCATTTATGCAATTCTCTCATTTAACATATCAATTTTTCCTATGTGTGTCCCTAATGGGCCAACTGTCCACATGGTTTTATTCAATATGTATGGCCACCCATTCCATAAACATGTTTAGGATGTCTATGACTACTTCTGCCTAGTGGTGTACTAGGTGGTTAATGAAGTTCCCATAACCTGGTTCTTAAAGATAATTTTAGACTCCATTACAAACATAGGGAATACTAGTTGTATAAAAATGACATAGTGATCAGAGTCATGGGATTCCTCCAAGACCCCTTATACCTACCATACTATGTGTATGAATGCTTAACAGAGCAAGAGATCATATATAAATTGGTGAATGGAATATTTTGATTTTACGTATAAATTTTACAAATGGTGTGGCCTTTGCTCTTGATTTCCATACAAAGACACATCTACAAGAACTTCCCCTTCATACAAAAGATGGTAGTCAGGCAAGACTCCTTCACCCTAGAAAAAATCAAGATTTGGTAATGGGACCCTGAAGGGGTGATTCAAATCCACTTAGTGCAATGGATCTAATTTTAACCAAATAAACAAAAATGCCATCCATTGAGATAATATATCTTAGATATTGCACTTTCTTTTAGAAAAAATATACACTTGGATAATTTGCCATACAACATGTGCTATTGCACATGTTGCAAAACTAGCTCCAAATGTTGAAGATGCTCTTATTCATCCTTAGAGTATATCATAATGTCATCTAAAAATTCCAAAAAAATGATCTAGGTAATCTCTAAACACACTATTAGATGACATTCATGAATGTTACAGGTGCATTCATCAACCCAAATAGTAATACTTTGAACTCATAATTCCCATAGCAAGTTTTAAATGCCATTTTTGGAATATCTTCATCTTTTATCCTTAACTAATGATATCCATCTCTAAGATAAATATTATAAAAGACTTTCTCTCCTTACATTTGATCAAAAAGGTCATCTATTCATGGTAGTTATTACCTATTGTTGATGGTTGCTTTATTCAACATTCTATAATCAATGCAAAGTCAAATAGTTCCATCCTTCTTCTTAATGAAAATAATTGGTGCACCACATGGTGACACACTTGGTCTGATAAATCCTTTAGAAAATAATTCCTAAAGTTGTGCCTTCAATTATACTAATTTAGTGGTTGTTATTCTATACGAAGCCTTAGACTGAGGTTCTGATCCTAGTTTGATATCAATAGAGAAGTCAAATTCCCATTTAGGAGGCATTTTTGGAAATTCTTCTAGAAACACATCAGGAAAATTACTAAAGAAAGGATAATATTCAATTGATAATTCCCTCGTTTCCTCCATTTCATTTATCTTGATAATAAATTCTTGACATCTCTTACCTTGGGCCTTCTTAAGTTGCATTTCATAAATCTGCCTAAGCCTTAACTCCCTTTTCTCACCCTAAATTAGTATCTAATTTCTAAAATCATCAAGATACTCTACTATTTGAAGATAACAATCAACCTTGGCTTTGTGCATCACAATCTAGTTGACTCTTAGGATCACATCATATGATCATAGTAGTGATACATAAATATCCACCACTGTTGTGAATTTTGAAAACCTAATTTCTACTTAAAGTAAACACTTGTCAACCCAAAATTTAGAATCATTCACATATTATATTAACCATGCATTTGCCATTACATTAGATTCCCTAGATAATTTATTTAGAATTCTAAGAGCTATAAAACATTTTGTAGCCCCTATGTCTATCAAAATGGAAACTAGATATTCAAACAAAATACTTGACAGTTCAATAGGTGAAGCTTAGAATTTGGCTTGTTAATCATCAACTGTTGCATGAATACATTGCTAAAAATTTCTTTGATGAAGGGCAAAACCTTTATTCCTCATCTTATCCTGGGCGCATTCATGCACAAAATGGTCACCTCCATGAATGAAACAACTGCGTGGTGGTCCCTTCCTATCAGATTGTTGGTTTCCATTCAAACCACCCTTGGAACCATTGCCTAGTTTCTTGCTACCTAAACCGCTATTGAATCTATTATTTTGATTCCTGAACTGACTCTTAGAGTCTCCACTCCTTTTCTTCTAGTTCATCTTTTTGAAAGTTGGATTTGAAATTCCAAACTTTTTCTTAAATTTGTCCCTAACCTACGTAAGAGATTTTAACTTTTTCTCCTACTTGACTGCTTTCTCAAAGACTTGGTCCATGGTATATGGTCTATTAATTTCCACCTCTCCATCAATATGGGGTTTTAATCCCTTGATAAACTTACTAATCCTAAACCTCTCATTTGCCTTATAATGAGGTACATATTTTAGAAGTTTGGTAAACTGTTCCCAGTACTCATTCATCGATAAGTCTCCTTGCTTCGTATTTTGAAAATCTATTAGATTTTGGTCAAAATAAAGCTATGAAAGCCATCATGATCTGAATAGTCTCACAAACTACTCCCAAGTAGTGGCGGTCAAGTTTAGATTTATTTCAACTAATTGTTGGCCCACCACATAGTTGTTTCTCTAGCCAACTGATAAGCTCCCCAAATAAATTTTATGATCTTAGAGTTGTTTCTAATCTTGAAATAATTTTCCATCTCAATAAACCATGTTTTGACTCCATCTCCTATAATGGTTCCATCAAACTTAGGTAGATTCACGTTTTTCATATCCCTTGCCAATTCTATGGTTACATGTGCTCTCACATCTTGAGGCACTTCCTTGTGTCTCTGCTCTTAAGAGATTTCCTGCTTAACACGATGCTCTTCAAGCACTTCTTATTGGGCTTCATCCTCTTATCTATGAATTTATTGTTATAGGGCTACGAATCTATCCCTATTCTCATTCATGGTCATAATAATTTGATTTAACTTTGCTTCTTGTTTAATGGTAAATTGGTTAAGATAAAATAAAGGGTTATTGTCATTGACATTTGAAGGACCCTCACCCATTGCTCTTACTTAGACCATTCTTCTCTCTGGTAACAAAAGAGTATGAAAATGTTAGTAGACTCATTAAGTCCTAGAGTTCGATCCACAACTTTGATACCATAATGTAACATCCTCACATAAATTTACTAGAATAATGCAATTATTATATATATATATATATATATATATATATATATATATATATATATATATATATATATATATATATATATATATATACACACAAACTCAACACTCATTCTTTCATTAGCTTACACCAAGATAATCCAATTAGTGATTTTCAACATACTTAATTAAGCATATAAAACTTAAGTAAACATGAGCAACTATATTTACTAATCACTAGCAACTAATGTAAACAATCATAATTGCATAAGGAAAGTAATCATAATAAAATTCAACCACGATTGGTATAATAATACAACCTCTACTATAAATGTATGATAATAAATAATTACATTTTCATTAGGTATGCTACCTTAATTTATAAGTACATTAATAGATACAATGCTCCATGGAGCTTGAGTCACACTATCTCTTGTATCACTAATAATCTTAAGTGAAGTATTCAAGTAAGTAATATAGTGGGGAGGGAGAGCATCATCCAAGCACTTTTCCACACTAACCATGGACCATCGATCCCCCACACAATCCCTCAAATAGAGAATGGATCTCCCTTCATGGATGGGTAGATAGTGACAGTGTGATAATCTAGAGAGACATGCTAGTACCCCAGGCGATACAATATTTCTACTACATGATGTGTACCATAAAGAAATATGTTCTAACATGATATCACATAAACAAGTAAATCATACATATAAAATGAGAATTTCTATCTAAACATTACTTTGGCCAAATTTTTCAAATAACATATGATCTTTAGGATCAATAAAATTCATACACACCACTTGATTAGATTACCTTCATTTTACATTGATGATGCTAACTAATTTGGTGAAGTCTATCTTACTACTTAGAAACATCAATGCTAGATTTGGTTAACATATAGTTATAACCAGCAGGTTCATGCAATTATTTCTAGTAGCAAGTACAAACACATGCTAATTATGTAAATAATTACTATACATACATTTAATCTATCAAATATATTAATGAACCTCATTTTTATTATTATGAAAAAAAAAATCTATGACACGCAAATTTATTTACCATAACGATAGAATAAAAGTTATTCCAAGAGTGTATTTTCCTTTAGTAAATGTTAAGCACAAAAATTAACATTTTCATTACATTAAGTTCATACCACTCAATATAACCAAAATTCACAATTTTCAAAAAGATTTATAACATTCACTTATTCATCCATTTTGTAATTTAGGCTATGTTCATATAGTTATAGTCTCTTATTCTTCGGGATTTCATGCCTTAACTTATTAGCCATTACTATAACTATAGGCATGTTACTTATTCTATAAATATACACTATATGCATATATGAGGACCATTTTATCTTATACATGTATTCCATATATTTATATAATTATATTATATATATCCCATAATATATATAATTTGATCCACAAATAACATTTTTATCTACTAACAATTTTTTTTGATATTATTTTTAAAGCTTAAAAGATAAAAACTTCCAAGAAAAGGTTGCAAAAAAATATAATTCCAAAACCCCTATTCTCAATAATTTAACATCATAATTAATGAATCCAACAATGCTCTATTTTATTCCTAATTTCATATTTCTACTATTTCCCAAAAACTTAAGTCATTTATTCAATAATCTAAGTTACCAATTCATGTTAAAAAATAGTTAGTTATTTTCTTAACACAATAAAATATGATTTCAATTTATATAATACACTCATGGCTTCCATTTCTAGCCATAATCTATTTGACTCCCTATGTTCATAGGTTACAAGTCGATTCACAATTTAAGACTACTCTATTACAAAAACACATAGTTATTTAAAAGATTACTCAAAAAAAAAATAATAAGTCTCAAATCCATTCACACAAACTGTTATGTGTATAAAAATATATATAGTATATTTATTTATGCAGGCCGTGACTATATGTCTACTGCTCAAATCATTCATTACATAGTCTATTCATATGCATTCAATTTATAGCATTCAAAACCAAGATACTTAGGTTCATTTAAATATATTTTCCCACAAACTCATGTGACTGTCATAGTTTATGTGTGTGTGTGTGAGTGTTTTCACTATTCAAATTTTATATATATATATATATATATATATATATATATATATATATATATATATATATATATATAAAGAATGCATTTCCTATATATCCTATGGATATATTTATATACATAGTTTGTATATAAATATCCCTACTATATTTTCTATAACTCCAATTCAAACAAAATTCAGATTCAATACAAGTTTATATGCCTAATATGATATATGTCACATATGGTATGCATGGTACATTTTTAAAGACATTATACTAGTCTATACATAAAAAAATAAATTGATATCTATTATTTTATTTACTCTCAAAAATCATATACAAACAAAGTAAAGTAACCTCATGTAATCTAATTGTAACATCAAGTACTAAATCTACATACAAAATGCAACCATATACAAGATTTACTCCACAACTATGTACTAACATTTAAAACATGCAAACTATAATATCTAATAATCTAAACATACAATGAATATAATATTTTTAATCTACTATGGTGTGTGAAAGGGCCTTAGAAATTCCTCTATCATCTTTTACTATCTCCTTTGACACCACCCTCTCAGATGATGCTCTCCCTCTGTCATAATCATAGGAATATATTTTCTTGCATCCATCTCATAACAAGAAGGTAGTCAGTCAAGTATATCATGATACAGAAAAAACTATACTATAACAATAAATGTAACATAATCATTATGCATAAAATCTTTAATTTTTTTTCTCAAAATAATAAACTCATAAAGTATAAGTAACATACATCTATCCCATAACAATATATGACTTGTGACTTAGTTAAAAAGTAACAATCAATTTAATCAATATTATTAATCCATGGGTAAATACATAAATCAATTTAGTGAGAGAGTTAGGATGTAACATCCTTCCCCCTAAAACTGGTCATTGTCCCGATCACACTTATTTAAAAAATAGTTCTAAATAACAAATAAAGTTTAAAATAATAAAAACTATCTAGCATTAAATCAAGTAAAAAATGTGAAAATAGCCTGTAGAACTCATCAGAGTCCTCCCAAGTAGCATTATCTTCATAGTATTGGTCTCACAAGACCTTGCACTCTGACACTTATCTATTATGAAAATAAAGTTTTCAAGTGTCAATTACACTAATTGGTTATACCGTGACCACCCCGAGATCTAGAACCTACAAAGCATTCCAATCCAACATATGTGAAGGATCAACTATATACTTCTTAAGATAAGATACGTGGAAGACATTATGTAATAGAGCAAGGGCTGATGGAAAATCAAGCCTATACACTATAGGATGGCCACTTCTAAAATCTCAAAGGGTCCCATATATCTCAATGAAATTCTTGGTAACTTCTCAAATTTAATCGAGCACTTTTGTAGCTTAACTCATACAAATACTTTATCACCTACTTCAAACTGCCTAGTTATTATCTTTAGATTAGCATTTCTCTTTTGCCTATCATTGGCCTTAGTAAATCTTTGTCTAATTATTTGAACTTGTTCTTCCATTTATAAAAGTATTTTAGGTCCAAGAGTTACCTTGTCTTCCAACCTATCCCAACTGATTGGTGTCCTACACCTTCTCCCATAAAGTGCATTAAATGATGCCATCTTAAAAGTAGATTGGTATGAGTTGTTATATGCAAAATTAACCAATGGAAGCTATTCTTCCAAATTATATTGTTGATATATACAATACATACAAAGAATATCCTCTAACACCTAATTAACTCACTTAGTTTGACCATTAGTCTATGGATGATATGTAGTGCTAAAATTTAGTTGTGTACCCAAAGTTGAATTTAGATGTATCCAAAATCTAGAATTCATTCTCAAATCATGATCTGATATGGTATTCTATGGAAATTTATGCAATCAATACACTTCCTTTATGAACCTCTTCGCAAGAGTTGGTGCATCATCTATCAATTCCCTAAGATAAAATGTGCTACCTTGGTTAATTTATCAACTACAACCAAGATCATGTCATCCCTATTTCATGATAATGGTAATATTTGGATAAAGTTCATGCTGATCACCTACCATTTATTCTCTAGTATGTCATGTGGGTATAACAATCTAGCTAGATGCACATGTTCAACTTTCACTCATTGATATTCTAGATAACATGACATGAAGTCTATTGAATCTTTCATGATTACCTTCCAAAAATAAAGTCGTCTAAACTCTGTCATAAGCTTGATTAGTCTTAAATGTCTTGGATATGGGGCATTGTGTAGTTCATTTAGCACTATGCTCCTTATATTTTCCTAATCTGACACATACATCCTTTCATTATAACATAGAAGACCATCAATTTGTAAGACATATCCTTATACCTATGATTTTATGTACTCTTAGACAAAAATTTCTTGAATTGGTCATAAAATTCATCTCCTTGTGAGAACTCAATCACATGATCCATGAAAGTAATCTTGATAGTAGCCATGGCTTGTATGTACCTTCTACAACTCAAGGCATCATCTATTATGTTCTATTTACCTTTGATGTAATTGATATCAAAATCATAATTAGATAAAAAATCTAACCAACACCTTTGATGAACATTCAAATTTGGTTTATTGAAAATGTATTTGAGTCTTAAGTTATTAGTCTTGAGCTCAAATGGTATTCCCAACAAATAACATCTCTAAACTTGAAAATCATAAACAATTATTGCAAGTTCAAGGTTATGAGGGGAATAATTCACCTTATAATGATTCAACTTCCTTGACTCATAATATATGACCACACCATCCTACATAATGACTCCTTCTAGTCCATCACCAAATGCATCTGTGATCACTAAACATTGACCATCGTGATCAGGAACTCTTAACACTGGTGTCAAAGTAATACTTCTTTTTAATTCCTAAAAAATCACTTCACATATATTTGACCATATAAAGGTTTGGGTCTTAAACTATAGAGAGGTAATTGGATTAACTAACTTGAAAAAATTTGAGATGAATTTCCTGGAGTAGCCTGCTAACCCCATGAAACTCCTAACCTCATACACATTCCTTGGTATTGGCCACACCATAATGGCTCTTATCTTAGCTATATCAACAAAAATTCCATCTGTTGAGATAATATGTCTCAAATATTACACTTTCTTTTGAAAAAATACACACTTGGACAATTTGCCATTTAGCTTGTGCTTTCAAAGATATTACAAAACCATCTCTAGCTATTGAATATGATCATCTTCATCCTTAGAGTATATCAGCATGTCATCTAAAAACATCAAAATAAAATGATCTAACTAATCTATGAACACATTGTTAATGAGATTAATGAATGTTGTAGGTGCATTTATCAACACAAATGGTAATACTATGAACTCATAATTCCCATAATGAGTTCTAAATATTGATTTTAAAATATATTCATATTTTATCTTTAACTGATGATATCATTAACTAATATAAATATTATAAAATATCATCGCTCCTTGCATTTGATCAAAAAGATCATCTATTCAAGGTATTGGATACCTATTCTTGATGTTTGCTTAATTCAACATTTTATAATCAATGCAAAGTCAAAGAGTGCCATCCTTCTTCTTAACAAAAATAACTGGTGCACCCCATGGTGACACACTTGGCCTAACCAATAATTTGGACAACAAATCCTAAAGAATTGTGCCTTCAATTCTAATAATTCAATGGTTATAATTCTATATGGAGCCTTAGAATAAGGTTTTGATACTAGTTTGATATCAATAGAGAAGTCAAACTTTGATTTAGGAAGAAAACCTAGTAATTCTTTTAGAAACACATAATAATTTTTTTTAAGGAAATGATAATATTTAATTGATCGTTCCCTAGTTTCCTCGATTTCATTTATCTTGATGATAAATGCTTGACATCCCTTACCTTGGGCCTCCCTGAGTTGCATTGCATAAATATACCTAAACCTTAACTCCATTTTCTTACCCTAAATTAGTATCTAATTTATATAATCATCAAGACACTACTCTTTTCAGATAATAGTCAACCTTAGCTTTGTGCTTCTCAAGATAGTTGACTCCTAAGATCACATCATATGATCCTAGTGGTGATACATAAATACCCACCACCACTGTGAATTATAGAAACCTAATTTTTGCTTCAACAAAGCACTTTTCAACATGGAGTTTAGAGTCATTCCCATATTGTACTAACCATGCATTTTCCATTACACCATATTTTCTAGACAATTTATTTAGACTTCTAAGATCTATAAAACATTCTATATCCCCTATATCTATCAAAATAAAAACTATATGTTCAAAAAAAATACTTGATAGTTCTATGGTCAAATTTTAGAATTTGACTTACCAATAATCAACCACTGTATGAATACGTTACTAAACAGTTCCTTACTAAAGAGCATAACCTTTGTTCCTCATCCTATCATGGGTGCATTCACATGCAAAATGGTCACCTCCACAAATGAAGTAACCTCCTAGTGGTCCCTTCTTATCATATTATTGGTTTCCCTTGAAACCACCCTTGGAACCATTACCCAATTTATTTCTACCTAAACCACTATTGAATTAGGAATTTTGATTGCTAAACTGAGTCTTCATTCCTCTACTTCTAGTTCTTTTTGAAAGTTGGCTTTGAACTTCTAAATTTTTTCTTAAACTTGTCCCTGACCTGAGAAAGAGATTTCAACTTTTGCTCCTACTTGACTACTTTATCAAAGCATTAGTCCATGGTATATTTTCCATGAACGTCCACTTCTTTAGCAATATGGGGTTTTAATCCCATGTTAAACTTCTTAATCCTGAACCTCTCATCTTCCTAATACTGAGGTACATATTTCAAAAGTTTGGTGAACTATTCCTAATACTCATTTACCACTAAGTCTCATCGCTTTATATTTTTAAAATCTACCAGATTTTGGTCAAAATACAACTATAGAAGACACCATGATCTAAACAGTATCCCAAAATGATCATGAGTAGTGGTGATCGAGTTTAGATTTATTTACAATTTCTTGTTGGCCCACCAAGTAGCTACTTCTCTAGCCAACTGATAAGCTTCCCAAATAAATTTATGATCTTAGAGTAGTTTCAAACCTCAAAATACTTTTCTATTTCAGTCAATCATGATTCAAATCCATCTCTCATAATGATTTTATCAAACTTAAGTGGATTTACCTTTTTCCTATCCCTTACCAATTTTATGGTTACATGCACTCTCGCATCTTGAGGCACTTCTTGTCTCTACTCTTGATGAATTTATTGCTCAATAGGATGTTATTCAGGCACATCCTATTGGGATTCATCCTCTTGTCTATGAATTTCTTATTCTAAGGCTATGACTCTATCCCTAGTCTCATTCATGGTCGCAAGAATCTGATCTAACTTTGTTGCTTCTTCAGTGGCAAATTGGTTTGGATAAAATAGAGGGCTATTGTCATTAACAATCGAATGACCCTCACTCGATGCTCTAGATCATACCATTCTTATTTTTGGGAATAGAAGAATACAAAAATGTTAACGAACTTATTAAGTCCTAGATTTCAAGCCACAACTCTAATACCATAATGCAACGTCCCCATAGAGATTTACTAGAATAATGCAATATTTTTTTAAAAGTATTTACTCAACACTTATTTTTTCATTAGAGTACACTAAAAGAATCTAATTAGTGATTTTCAACATACTTAATTAAGCATATCAAAATTAAGTAAACATGACCAACTCTATTTACTAATCACTAGCAACTTATGTAAATAATCATAATTGTATAAGAAGTGTAATCATAATAATATCAGCCATAGATGGTATAATAATAGAACCTCTATTGTCAATGTATAATAATAATTAATTGCATTTCCATCATACATGCTACCTCAATTTATAATTACAATAATAGATCTACAATGCTCCATAGAGCTCGAGTCATACCAACTCTTCTATCTCTGATAATCTCATGTGTAGTTTCAAAGTAAGTACTATAGTGGGGAGGAAGAGCATTATCTAAGTGATTTTTCACACCAACCACAAACCATCCATCCCCCGCATAATCTCATAAATAAAGAATAGCCCTCCCTTCACAGATGGGTAGATAGTGATGATGTGGGAATCCAGAAAGATATGCTAGTACCCCATGTGTTGTAAGATTTATACTACATGATGGTGTACCATAAAAAATATATTCTAACATGATATCATACAAGCATGTAAATCATACATATGAAATGACAATATCTATCTAACCATTACTTTTGCCAAAATTTTCAAATAACATATGATCTCTAGGATTAGTCAAATTCATACACACCACTTGATCAGATTACCTTCATATAGTATTTATAATGTTAAATAATCTAGTGAAGTCCATCTCACTTCTTAGTGAGAATCATCAAAGCTAGATTTGGTTAACATATAGTTATAACAAACAAGTTCAGGCAATTATTTCTACTAGCAAGTACAAACACAAACTAATTATGAAAATAATTACCATACATACATTTAGTCTGTCAAACATATTAATGAACCTTAGTTATATTATTTATCTCATAAATAATATCTATGATAAGCAAATTTTTTTACAATACAGGTATAATATAATTTGTTTCAAGAGTCTATTTTTTTTTAGTAAATGTTAAGCACAAAAGTTAACATTTTCATAACATAAAGTTCATACCACTCAATATAACTGACATTCAAAATTTTCATAAAGATTTATAACCTTCACTTATTCATATATTTTTTAATTTAGGCTACGTTAGTATAATTATAGTCCACTATCCTTTGATATTTCATGCCTTCTGAGCCATTACTATAACTATAGGCACACTACCTATTCTATAAATATATGTTATACATGTATAGGAGGACCTATTTTATCTTATATATATATATATATATATATATATATATATATATATATATATATATATATATATAATTTGATCCACAAATAACATTATGATCTACTAAGAGAACTTTTTGATGTTCTTTTTAATGCTTAAAGGATAAAAACTTCCAAGAAAAGGCTGAGAACAAATATAATTCCAAGACCCTTATTCTCCATAATTTAACATCAAAATTAATGAATCCAATAATGATTTGTTTTATTCATAATTTCATATTTCTACTATTTCCCCAAAACTTAAGTCATTTATTCAATAATCTAAGTTACCAATTCCTCTTGAAAAATAGTCAATTATTTTCTTAACACAGTCAAATATGATTTAAATTTATATCATAAACTCATGGCTTCTATTTCTAGCCATAACATGTTTGACTCCCTATGTTCACAGGTTACAAGTTGATTCATAATTTAAGACTGGTCTATTATAAAAACACAGAGTTATTTAAAATCTTACTCAAACAAATAACAATAAGTCTCACAATGATTCACAAAAACTATTAGTGTATAAAAATATACAGAGTTTATTTATTTATGCAAGTCATGACTATATGTCTACTTTTCAAAGCATTTAATGCACAGTCTATTCATATGCATTTTATTTATAACATTCAAAACTAAAGACTCAGGTTCATTTAAATATATTTTCCCACAAACTTGTGTGACTATCACAATTTATATTTACTTATGTCTAGGTTTAAATTGAACAATGCAGACATTAATATACATACATACATACATACATACTTACATCAATGTTTAACTTGAATAGTGTAGACATATATATACATACTTATGTCTATGTTTAACTTGACTAGTTTAAACATATATATACATACATACTTATGGCTGTGTTTAACTTGAACAGTGAATATATATATATATATATATATATATATATATATATATATATATATATATATATATATATATATATATATATATATATATATATATATATATATATATATGCACCATTCAAGCCTATGTTTAGCTTGAATGGTGTATATATATAAACATAGGCTTGAATGGTGCATATATATATATATTAAAAGAATATATTTCTTTTATATCCTACAGATATATTTACATACATAGTTTGTATATAAATATCCCTACTATATTTCGTATAACTCCACTTCAAATAAAATTCTACAACCAATATAAGTTTATATGCCTCATATGATATATGTCACATATGGTATGCATGGTACATAGAAAAAAACCCCTTTGAAAACCTGCTCTACATTTTTTTAATTTTGAAATGGAGAATATCTCTTGAATAATAATGTCTTGTAAATATAACTCTATTTATCTATGTTTTGACTATCACTAAAATATCTTCACAATGAACAACAATATATCTATCTCCTAAATTAAAACCCATCTATCATTTTAATGACTCAGTCAATGTCTTTTCAAAATATGGATAGTTTACTATATTCCATTTTATAACTGAGTATGCAAGTATAATATGTTTTAACAAAACTCATTCTTTATTAGCATATAACTATTTCTTTAGTTTTTTTGTTTTCCTGAACTAGGGCAGTATGCCATTTAACTTTAAACCTGTAATTAACTCTATGATTTTAACATTATTTCAATTCTTAAACAAAGCACTTAGGATTTGAGGTTAATGGGTTAGCTCTGTGGATAGCTGAGCCATCCATAGGGCTAAGCTTGTATCCATTCACAAACACATTCCTTTTTTGCATACCCTAAGTTTCATAAACATACATAGAATTTCCTTTTTTTATTGACTGTAAAAACAATACCAACCTTTTAAATGCTACTTTTTTGAAACTCCAAAGACATGTAATCCCTTTTGCTTCACTGCTTTGCACTTTTCCTCTTTCTTTTCTGCATATCACCTTTCTACCCACAAGTTCTTCTTATTCTTTTTCCTTGCTGACCTCCTTCCATTCTAACTTTGCATGCCACTATTCATGTTATTTTTTTTCCATGCATAATATCCAATCTTCCTTAAAAATACACTAATCTACAATTATCTCCTCCATTAAGCTTAATTAGAAGCCCTAATTTCTCTCTCTTTAAATTTTCTCTAATAATATAAACATTTAATTTGTTTAATGATTTTTGCATGATCACTTCGCTCTAAGTCCCCAAGTATATCCACTATTGAAGTGTATGTTAATCATCAATATAATAATATCCATACTTCTAATTTAAACATAGTCTCATGCATGATAATCAAAGACTAGGTTTAGATTGGACTTAACTCTAGGTTAGTATTTTTAGAATAGTTCAATCGCTTTGAATATAATAAAACAAATGTAATTATCTCCTTATAAAAAGATAGATAAATCTATAATTGATTCCAATAACAAGATAACTATTATAGTCGATTACTAATGTGTGTGTGTGTGTGTGTGTGTGTGTGTGTGTGTGCCTTATTTTAATTTAATAACTTATGTTGTATTGATATTCTTTAATATCAATAATAATAAGCTAAACGTTCAATGACATTTTTATAGACATTATACTAGTCTATATATATAATAGCAATTTGATATCTATTTTTTGATTTAATCTCAAAAATCATAGACAAACATAAGTAAATTAACCTCATGTAATCTAACTATAACATCAAGTACTGAATCTATGTACAAAATTTAATCATATACAAGATTTAATCCATAACTACGTACTAATATTTAAAACATGAAAACTATAATATCTAATAACCCAAACACACAATGCATATAAATTTTTTAATCTACTATGGTGTATGCAGGGGTATTAGTAATTCATTTGTCATCCTTCTCTATCTCCATCTATGCCACCCTCTTTGATGATGCTCTCCCTCCATCATGCTCAAAGAGACAGATTCTCCTACATCCATCTCACGACAAGAAGGTAGTTAGTCAAGTATATCATGGTACATATAAAGCTATGCTATAATAATAAATATAATATAATAATTATGCATAGAATCCATAATTTTTAATCTCAAAATAATGAACCCATGAAGTCTAAGTAACATACATCTATCACATAACAACATATGACTTGTGACTTAGTTAAAAAATAACAATTAATTTATTCAACCTTATTAATCCATGAATAAATAGGTAAATCAGTTTAGTGATAGAATCATGATGTAATAGTTTATTTCATTTGTTGTGATAAGTTTGTTTCAAAATTATGGAAGAATATGTATTAAGGTGTTTACAACATGCATCGCTATCAATTATCTTCAATAATGAATGCGTGACATCCACATAAGCAAGCAATTGTAGTCTGTAGCAAGTGTCGATAAAAGGCAAATTTAATGTTTGAATCACACTAGAAAACCCCCTATACAAGTGCAAATTATAGTGGCAGGGGTTTGCACGAGTGACATTCTTGATTAGACATCTGGGTCACAGAGTTCATTCCCTTGGGTAACGAAATCATAGCCACTTATGAGTACAATAAATAAAACATAATATGCTCCAATAAAACCCAAGAGAATATGTTTTTTTAATGATTTAAACTTTATAAAAATCTTATATTTTTATTTCCTAAACAATTTGATTGGTTGGAAAAAAAATTAAGTAATTGCAAAGTGATACTATTAATTCCTAAACAAAGTAAAGATTAATAACAAACTAAAATCTTTACTATTAAAATCGAATTAAATGTTATACTCTATCAATAAAATATAAATGAATTAGTGAAATGGTTTGAATACCCTTTATATACTACTCCAAAAATCACTACCATTTTTTATTTTAATAATCATTAAATATATTCATACAAAAAAAAAAAAACCTAATACTCAAAAATATGTCCCCAAACATGCCCATTCATTCATAAAAATAACGATATTGTATTTTCAAACACTTAATGGAGGCATGAATACATAGTTTAATTAACATTTTTTTTAAGATCAACAATACTAATTAACAATACCTAGTCACTTTTTAATTACTATCCTAGAGCCTCACGGTTCACATAACTACCATGTTCTTATAGCGCTCTGACATCCTCCCGCACTCTACCATCTTCTTATCTCAAAGTTCTGGATAGGTGAAGACATCCCAGATACTTAAAGACATAAATTGCAATCCAAGATGTTAAACAAAACTATGGTTGTCTCCTTCATGGTCCCGGAGTATCTCAAGAGAACCCTAAATTTGCGGTGCAGCAGCCTTCACTGTCCCTCCCAACATTTGCACAGCTTGAGCCATGCTTGGCCTAACATTTCATCTTATTGAATGCATAACAGTTTGACCATAACGCATCTTCTCACCTCTTCAACATCTGCACCATTTGATATCCTATTGTCTACAATATACATTAAATTTCCCCTATGGATTTGAGTTACAACCCATGAAGGAAAATTATACCTCCTTGGTTCGTGCTCATTCAGACCTAGATTTATTCCACCTGATATTATCTCCAACAGCATCATGCCGAAAATGTATAAATCCACTTTGGGAGTAATGTGAAGACCAGAGAGCCATTCTAGGGCAAAATATCCTCGAGTTCCTCTGGTTGTCGTAAGGTACACGGCTGAAATCTCTTCCCACCAACTTTGCCAGTCCAAAATCAACTACCTTTGCACAAAAGTCCCCGTCCAACAGAATGTTTTTGGGCTTAATATTGCAGTGAATAATGCAATCTCTCCATTCCTTGTGGAGATAAAGTAACGCTTGAGTAGTTTCCTTTGCGATCTTAAATCTCATCTTCCATTCCAACACCTTCCCTGCTTCTTCAGAGTGACAAAATAGGAAGGAATTTAGAGAGCCGTTGGGCATGTACTCATAAACTAGTAACCTTCGAGATCCATCTCTGCAGAATCCTCTCAATCCTACCAAATTGACGTGGGTTATGCTTCCTATGGTATTTATTTCTGTATAGAATTGTTTTTCCCCTTGCCCTGAACCCTATAATTTTTTAACAGCCACAAGTGTTTTATCGGTAGAGATCCTTTGAACACTGAACTGAATGCTCCATTCCCTAGCTTATGCCTAAAATTTCTTGTTGTGATTTTTAACTCTCTGTAAGTGAATTTTCTGAGAAAACATGGCACATCATCATCTACACCTTGGTTAAGGCATCATAATAAGCATCAACAGTAGAGCTAAAATAGTAGCTAGAGCAGCGCATGCAGGAAGCAGAATAATAAGCATAGGAGTTTCACTTATTACCTTGTGTTGGGTCAATATTTTGTCACCAACTAACTGATGGGCAAAATAGGTTGTTTCAACCACATCATAAGGAGATTGGTTGGCCAAATGTGCAAGTTTACCACATCAAAGGGGGACAAATCTCTCCTCTCATCAAGGAGAGGTTCCCTATAAATATGAGGAGCTATATACTATATATATATAAGCAAAAAATAACACTTAGGGTAGGATAACACCATCCATATCTCTTTTTATAGAGATGATGTTCATAGACATATGAGAATTCTGGTGAAAAGATAGAAGACACTTTTCTTCTTTCAGAAGTGGTCTGCAGCAAACAACAAAAATTCTTTCTAGAGAGTAACTGATAAGTAAATGTAACAGGGTGCAATAACTAGTAGAATGAGGTGTAGAACAAATTCTCCACCTCAACTGCCAAAGAGTGAAATATGAAGGACAATGGGGGCAGAAAGTTGTCCCAAGATCCTTTAAATAGAAATATAAAAACAAACACACTAAAGACAATTGTGGTAGCACAAACTCTGTGCACAGTCGGCTTCAAGACACCTTCCTGGTTACTTCCACTAGTTCTACTTATTTAATTAAATAGACAAGAAAACATTCAAGAAATAGACATAAGAACAATTTTCTCAACAACACAAGCTATTTCAGCACAAAGTCTGAAAGGTCACTTGTTTTCTCATTCATATAACGAAATATTATTAACAATCTGAGCTCAAAGTCTCAGTAATGCCTTTCAATTTGGGTAGAGTTTTGCTTCTGATAAAAAAAATATCTCCTTTGCATAAAATAAGAGATTACAATATATATCGGCCAAGAAAGACTTGGCACTTTGTTACATGGAAAGGCCCATGCTACATTCAATGCCTTGAATGCATTTTCATTTATGTCAAGGGGCCATGCTGGAATAGGGCTTCGGCCTTGACTTTGGTGTACATAAACATCTCGACTTTCTTCTCCTTGGCTTGGGTCATCTGGTCTATCTCCAGATATGTATGTAGCTGTCCACCCACTTTTATTCCAAGGGAGAAAAATAGGTGCACCTTTTAATGTTTGCGTGCTCAGATGTCTACTTGGTGGACTGTTCCACCTACTGGAATAACTCTCTTGTAGATATTTCAGTATCTCCTATAGCTTTTCCTCTTTCCTATTTTAATTTGAGCTCTTGGGCTATCTTCTTACCTTCAACAGGCTCTTTTGGCTTCTTTCTTCAGCTATTCACTAAGTTTTATTCTTCAGGTTCCACGCCATATTTGAAAATAAATAGGCATTTCATTACCTTAAATTTGACATCTACGAGGATGTCACTAGTTGTTGATTGCTTGAACCACATTGAACCTTGAACCTTTGAACCATGAGATTTCATTGGTTCAATGGTTCAATGGTTCAGGCAGTCCTATCGACTCCTTGGTTTAATTGCTTCTTTCCTTCAATCGCTTTCTTTCCTCTTCAGTTGAAGCTTCCTGGAACCTTTGAAATTGCTTGAACTTTTGAACCTTTGAACTTTGAACCATTTTTGTTCAAAGTTCAACGGTTCATTCTCTTTCTCAGAATCCTTTGGTCCTTCGAATTTTCTGGATCCTTTTCTTTTCTGTTGAACTCGTTGAACCTTTGAACTTTAAACTCTTTTGGTTCAAGGTTCAATGGTTCAACGGTTCAATATTTGTTCTTTGAATCCTTTGTTTTTATAAGTCTTTCGAACTCCCTAAAGGGAAGGTGTCCCTTCGGGCCTTGAGAATGGTCCATTTTGTGGTTGCTGAGAGTCCCCCGCAAGGGTACCTACCCTTCAGGTGGCCTTGTTCTTCAAATCCTTTGGAAAAAAAGTCCAAAGGAAATTCTTCAGACATTTTTTCTGAAGGAAATATTCCTTCTGATGTCTGAAGGAAATCTTTCTTCTGCCTTTGCCGCTTTCTTTCGGGCCTTTCAACATTCCTTCAGACATTTTGTCTAAATGATTTCTCTTATGAAATTTTGCCACAGAAAATCTTTTCGAAAGATATCATTTTGTTCCTTCTGATTGAACCGACTGATTGAACCTTTTGATTGAACCAACAATGGTTCAATGGTTCAATGGTTTAATGGTTCAATACTATTTTTTGCTCATTCAATTGACCGCTTGAACCAACCGCTTTGAACCATTTGTTCAAACCATTCAATTGAAATTTTATTGAACTCGTTGAACCTTGAACATTTGAACCATTTTGGTTCAAGGTTCAACGGTTCAATGGGTTAAATCTTTCTTCTTCGAAGCCTTCTTTTCTTTAAGTCCTTTGAAGCCGTTGAACTTTGAACTTGTCGAAGCGCTTAACTCTTTTAAGTCTGCCGATGTCATTGAACCTTTGAACCCATTGAACCTTTGAACCCTTGGAGGTTGGGTTCAATGGTACAATGGTTCAATGGTTCAATCTTTTGATTCAAGCCCGCCGATAAGTCTTTTGATTAAACTTCGACGTTGAACCAGCCTTGAAATGCGTAAGTGTTGGGAACTTGTTTCTTTGTGAGAGCTTGTCTGTTGAAGTTGTTAAACCTGTTGAACTTGCGAGTCTCTTAGCTAAAAAATCTTGAATAATTGAAGAATTAGAGCTCTTAGAACATTTTTTGAGAAGAGAAGAGAGAATTTTGGCCTGTAGGACCAAAATAGTTGATATGTTGTCCCCAAAAATGAGTGACAGATTTTGGGAACAATAGCTGGCTTCAATTGGGGAACTTCTATCGATTGTAAAAACAATTGAAGGGAGTAAAATTTAAAATCTCAAGTACCTCTAAGTATGCCATTGGGATACGGAGTCATGCTACCCAAAAATGAAAGGCGCCAAAAAAAACAAAAATAAATAACACAAAATAAAACTAAAGACTATACAAATATACATATGTACAACTGATGTCACTTAATACTTCAAGAATTAAAGAGCTTCAGATGTTTCCCATTATGAGGTAGAGAAAAGGGCGTGCCATCTTGATACTTCAATATGAATCTATTTTCACCATTGAGCTGATAGATAGTAAACGGGACTCTCCATAGGGAATCAAATTTCCTATGCACTCCCTTTGGTTCTCTTCTCTTGTCCCATAACAGAACTTGATTACCAATCTGAAAATCATGAGTTTTTATTTTTTGGTCGAAGAGCTTCTTCACCAAAATTTGATGTGCAACAATTCAGTCTGCCACCATAGTTCACTGCTCATCCAACTCAGTCAAGCACATGATCCTTTGGTTGATGAAGCTTTCATATGTCTGATCTTCGATCGCTTTGGCCAATTTTAGTGCTGGAAATTCCAAGGTGATTGGTATATTTGCATTGAGACCATACAAAAGTTGGAATGGTGACATACCTATCACCATCTTAGGCATAATTTTGTCTGCCCATAAAGCATCAACCAATGCTTTATGCCATGCTCGTTGGTTGTCATCTACCAGCTTCCTGATGATGGTCACCAGGTTCTTGTTGCTTAATTTTGCTTGGCCATTTTATTGTAGAAAATAATCAAAAAAGTGGGAGAGAGTAATCCCATAATAAAAATAGAACTGATTAATCTCCTAGGAAGAGAAACATACTGTATTATTAGTCACAATCTTGGCTGAGACCCCAAACCTGGAAATGATGTTTTTTTTGAGGAAATCACATACTACTTCTGAAGTAGCATGCTAGGCTAGAATAGCTTCCACCCATTTGGTGAAGTAATCTATGGCTATGAGGACATAATCATGTCCAGTGCTTGAAGATGGGTTTACAACACCAATGAAATCAATTCCCCATTACTGAAATGGCTCTTCTATTAACACTGACTTAAGAGGCAGAGCAACCAATTTGGGTCTTCCAATGAACTGTTAGCACAGCTCACATCTTCATACCTATTTGTATGCATCTTGAAACAGAGTAGGCCAGTAATACCTAGCTCATAGAATCTTATGGGTATTTATCGACGTAGAAAAATGTCCTCCACAGACTAGATTATGGAAGGATTCCAGAAGTTGGTTTTGCTATACTTTATCCACGCAGTTAAGGAATACTCTATCGAGGTTCCTCTTATACAAACCGTTGTCCCACAGGACAAAATTGATAGTTTTTAACTTGATATCCCTCTTTTATTTACAAGACAGGTGAGTAAGACATTCACCATAGGTAAAGAAATGAGCAATGTTTGAATACCACTCATTCGTGGTGGTGACAAAGAGGACTATTGGTGTGTCTTCAATTTTAACTTCTTCATGCGCTATTTCTTTTGGCCTGTTATCATCAATCAATTGGTAGAGACCCCTTCCCTACATAAGCTTTGTTGGTTTGATCACAAGATCAAACTCCTAGATTTTAACACTCTAATTGCCCCTTTTGGTTCCAAACTCCTGCTAAGTTAATATGGATTTGACTATGGTATCAGGAACCAGTGCAATAGTGTGTGAATTCAAGATGTAAAAGTGGAAGTGATTTACTGCCTTTACCACTACATAAGCATGCTTCTCCAAATTTAAATATTTTAGTTCATGAGCTTTGAGAGGACAGCTCATGAAGGATATGGGAGATTCTACACCTTCTTTGTTCTGTTGAACTAGAATTGCTGAAAGTGTGTGCTCGAAAGCATAACTGTACATTATGAAATCTTTGGTATAAGCTGGACAAACCAGAATTGGGGCATGGAAAATAGCTGTCTTGATGTCTTGAAATGCCAATTTGCCTTCTTCAGTCTAGCTAAAAGTGGCCTTTCCCTTCATCATGTTTACAATATGACGAGTCTTCTCTGCGAACTTGGGGATGAACCTTCGTAAAAAATTCACTTTTTCGAAGAAAGAGTGAACTGCAATCTTACTTGTGGGCAGAGTAAGCTCATGGATGGATTTGACTCTTTTTGAGTCAATCTTTATGCCTTATCGAGATACAATGTGTCTGAGAAGTTTCCCTTTGGTAACTCCAAATACATACTTCTTAGAATTTAGAGAAATGCCATTTTGACGACATCATTCTAGCACTTATTGCAAATGACACACATGATCAGGACGATGCTTAGAAAAGACTGTTAAATCATCAAGGTACACCACAATGAACTTACCCATTTCATCTTTGAAAGCAAGGTCCATTGCTCTCTGAAAAGTAGCACCAGCATTTATCAGGGCAAATGGCATTCTTCGATACGCAAAGGTGCCCCAAGGTGTGGTGAAGGTAGTGTTATGTTGGTTTGCTTTGCTAACTTCCACTTGATTGTACCCCGAGAAGCCGTCTAGCATTGATAACATCTCTGAACCAGTCATCGTCTAAAGGAATTGATCCATGATGGGCAGAGGGTAATTATCCTTTAGGGAGGATTGATTCAAATTCCTAAAATCCACGCAGAGACAAATTTTGCCATTCTTTTTTCTCACAGGTAATATGTTGGCAATCCATTTGGAATGATGGATTAGGAAAATTATTCTAGCGTTTAGTATTTTCTGTATTTCAAATAGAATAGTCCCTGATATCTTTAGATTGTACTGCCAAGATTTCTACTTGAAAGGCACCGAATCATTCTTGAGAGAAATTTCATGGCAAATTTCTTCAGGCCTGAGTGACTTCAAATCATCATAAGAGTATGCCAAAACATCTATGTAATGGTGAAGTAGGTCAGTAAATTGGATTTTCTCCTCCAGAGTGTAGCACTTCCCAATGTTCACCATCTTGGAATTTTCCTTGGTACCCAAATTTATTTGATCAAACTCCTGGGAGGAGCTTGAATCCATTTGTTGCTATTTGATGAACTTGTCGTGCTTGTTAAACAGTTTCTCAAGGGAAACCAGTCCTTTTGAGATTTTATTCCCTTTGAGTTGCAGGAATTCTTCACCTGTGTCTAAATTTATTTTAGGGGCTGATTCAGGTTTTTGAGGTTCACTACCTTTGAAGTGAAGTTGTCCAAATCTATCTTTTTGTTCCAGAAAGGCGATGATTTGGTTGTCACCATTGAACACTTGTCAATGATTGGCATTGTCAGGTACACTTGATCAAAAGACCAATTCGATAGTGTACTTGTCTTCCTTAAAATTTAGGTGGAGAACCAAGAGAGTTGTAGAAATAGCTATTGCATCAGCTCGGTCATTAAATTCCCTGGGTACAACAAAGATGTTGAAAGCATCAAAGCTTTCAATTTGATCCCAAACTAGATTGCGATAATGGCGTAATATGTCATTCTTGGTTTGATACAATTTTCTGACCTGGCAAACCACTAGCTCAACATCTCTTTTGGCGTGAAGGAGTTTGACGCCCCTATTTTTAGCGGCCTTCAATTTGAGCAACAATGATTCATATTCAGCAGTATTGTTGATGTTGCTGAACTATAATTTATAAGAATAGGGGAAGATATCTCCCCGAGGAGATATCAACACAATTCTAGCTCCCAAGCTGGTAGAAGAACAACTGCAATCAAATTCAAGTATCTACACATTATTAAAAACTGACCTTTTCTTAGATTTTTTTTTAATTGGAGGGGAGGATTCTTCTGCTCTTATACTGCATTATACCAATCTTTCTGCTGTTTCATTTGAACTAATTTTAAGAAATTTCATCAGCTAGGACAGAAACATCCTCTATAGTCAGGAAGTAATTATCCACGTTTGAAGACTCAAATAGAATTTGAGCTTCAGGCGTTGATGTTTGAGTGACAACATATTTTGCCTTTTTTTTAGGTAGCAGCCTCTGCATGATGCCTTTGACAGGGATACTCACCTCAGACAGGTCCATGCTTATCTCGTCACCAATATCCCTGCAAAAATTTCACCCAAGAAGAATGTCGTATGAGGTTGAAACATCAGCCACTAGGACTGTCATCTTAATTCTCTTATCCGGGAATGCTACAAATGCAAATTGGGTGTCCTTGATTTGTCCCAGTAGTGGCACTTGTTTGTTCTCCATGGAGAAACATCTCCCAAAAGTCTTGGTTAGTGTGAGTCCAAGAGATTTTGCCACTTTGACAGGCATGCCATTGTCAGATGCACCTGAGTCTATGATACAATTGTTTAGCTGGTGTCCATTTATCAGTAGGGAGACATAAAATAGTTCTGTCCTCTTGGGAGCAGCAAGAGGAGTAATGACAAAGTTGTTCCAGGTGGATGTGGGAGTCACCTTTGGAATAGCTAGTCCTACAGGGATGATTTTATTTATTACACATTGAACCAACTTATCCAACTGCTCAGGGTTGGATTGCAGGAATTCAAATTTAGACATTTGAATTTTAGTTTTTTTGACATGGTCGACTATGTCAAATGTCTAAAATGAACTAGGAACGGGGGAAGACAGTTCATCTTTTTAGTTTTTAGGAGGGGGTACTGATTTGCGAAATTGAAGTTGAAGGTGAAGGTGCACTTGAGGTACTTACTTTTTAGTGATCACCAGGTCTTTTGGCTGGAAAGGTAGAAAAGTTCATCATTTGACAATTGAAATTGCAGGGTGAGATCACTCCTCTATTTTTTTCTTATCAGCTTGCTGGGTTGACTGGTTCTGGGACTGGGTGAATACAACGTATGATCTATCAACTGCTTCACTTTTACTTTTGGGTTCATCCTGATAATTTAGGAAACTAATGTTGGAGTCACCAGCTAATTCTTCTTCTCCCTTTGTGAAGAGACTAGCATCATCTTCTGGGTTTAACTCAGGTTGGAAGGAGATATTAAATTCTATTTCAAGATATCTAACTACTGAATTGGTTGGAGGTGCTTCAATGACAAATTTTCCTTGTGGAGGATGAAGACGATTTGGCTGCCCTTGATTTCTGATAGCATTGCCTTGATATGACTGATAGGGGAATGTCCTCCTTGGTATATCTCAGTATGAAGGAGGATCAGACATTCCTTATGACATTTGTTTTCTAAGAGCCAACAACTCATTTTCTAGCTTCTGCACCATAAGATCAGTGGTCCCTGTAGATAGATATTTAGAAGATGAAGAAGATTTACCTCTATTAGGATCTCTCCTTATATTTTCCACCAAGATGAGATCATCTTCCACCTCAGTGGCCAAATCTTGAGTTGCAACAAGGTCTATGTGGCTAGCACGTCTCAGCAAAAAACTCACTTTAGACAGCTGTGAGTTGATGAAGAGGTATTTGAGATTCTCAGCTGTTGGCTGAGCAATGGTAGGAATCCTGTTCCTCAGCTTATCAAATTTGGAAATGAAGTCCCTCATAGGTTCATGAGGCTCTTTCTTCATTTGTGTGAGCTGGGCCAGCAGGACATGCACATCTTCTGTAGGCTTGAACCTGGCTTCAAATTTGGCTTTGAGAGTGTTCTAGTCAGTCACTAATCAGGGCTGCAGATGGTAGAACCATTCTGCAGCAGCACTTTGTAATGTCTCCACAAATAGTGTGACTGCCATGTCCTCATACTCCACTCCTATCACACTACAGGCTATGCTGAAGGCTGCAATATGTTCATCAGGATGAACTCTCCCATCACCAAAGAATTTGGGAAAATTCTTCCTTGAATTGTGTGGTAGGTCATGTAGAGGTGGAGTTAAATTGAGTGGGACAAAAGAGTTACCCCAGGTGCCTTGAACTGCCATGATTTGACTACTGAAGGGAGAGATAACAAATGTCTGAGGGGTATGTATTGACAAAGCTCTGCTAACAGTAGAAATGAATGCTTTTCCTGGTAATAGAGACCTGACTTTTGTAGGAAAAAAAATCTTGGTTCGTTGAAGATGAGATGGTGAAGGGAAATGATCAATTTTTTTGTTGTTGTACCAACTCGAATATAGGGTCAACAATACCCTTAGCTCTCTGGCTTCGAGTATATCATGGGTCTGTCAGAGTGTAAAACTGAAATGAAAAGAATTGGAACTGCTTCAATTTGAAGCTTGAGGCTTCAAACTGCATGTTTTTTTTTCAGTGGAGTCGCCAAAAACTGTTGGGTGAGTATTTTATCACTAGCTAACTGATGAGAAATATAGGTTGTTTCAACCACAGCATAAGGAGATTGGTTGGCTAAATGTGCAGGTTTACCACATCAAATGGGGATAAATCTCTCCTCTCATCAAGGGAAGGTTCCCTATAAATATGAGGAACTATATACTATATATATAAGCAAAAAACAACACTCAGGGTAGGATAAAACTATCCATCTCTCTTTTTTTAGAGATGATGTTCATAGACATAGAAGAATTTTGGTGAAAAGATAGAAGGCACTTCTCTTCTTTCAAAAGTGGTCTGCAGCAAATAACAAAAATTCTTTTTAGAGAGTAGCTGATAAGTAAATGTAACAGGGTGCAATAACCATCCAGATGAGGTGTAGCACAAAGTCTTCACCTCAACTGCCAAAGAGTGAAATACGAAGGACAATGGGGCTCAAAGTCATCCCAAGATCCTTTAAACAGAAATAGAAAAACAAACACACTAAAGATAATTGTGGCAGCACAAAGTCTCTCCACAGTCGGCTTCAAGACACCTTCCTGGTTACTTCCACTAGTTCTGCTTATTTAATTAAATAGACAAGAATGCATTCAGAAAATAGACATAAGAACAATTTGCTTAACAACACAAGCTATTCTAGCACAAAGTCTAAAAGGTCACTTGTTTTCTCATTCAAATAATGAAATATGATTAACAATCTGAGCTCAAAGTCTCAGTAATGCCTTTCAATTTGGGCAGAGTTTTGCTTTTGATATCAAAAAGATCTCCTTTGCATAAAATAAGAGATTACAATATATAGCAGCTAAGAAAGACTTGGCGCTTTGTTTCATGGAAAGGCCCATGCTGCATTCAATGCCTTGAATGCATTTTCAGTTCTATCAAGGGGCCATGCTGGAATAGGGTGTCGACCTTGACTTTGGTGTATAGAAACATCTCGAATGTCTTCTCCTCAGCCTGGGTCGTCTCATCTGTCTTTAGATATGTATGTGGCTGTCCACTCGCTTTTATTCCAAGGGAGAAAAATAGGCATGCCTTTTAATGTTTGTGCGCTCAGATGTCTACTTGGTGGACTATTCCACCTACTGGAATAACTCTCCTATAGATATTTCAGTATCTCTTGTAGCTTTCCCTCTTTCCTGTTGTAATTTGAGCTCTCTAGCTATCTTCTTACATTCAGCAGGCTCTTTCGGCTTCTTTCTTCAGTTGTTCGCTGAGTTTTGTTCTTCAGGTTCCATGCCATATTTGAAAATAAATGAGCATTTCATTACCTTGAATTTGACGTCTGCAGGGACATCACTGGTTGCTGATTGCTTGAACCACATTGAACCTTGAACCTTTGAACCATGAGAGTTCATTGGTTCAATGGTTCAATGGTTTGGGTGGTCCTATCAGCTCCTTGGTTCAATCGCTTCTTTCTTTCAATCGCTTTCTTTCCTCTTTGGTTGAAGCTTCCCTGAACTTTTGAAATTCCTTGAACTTTTGAACCTTTGAACTTTGAACCATTTTGGTTCAAAGTTCAACGATTCATTCTCTTTCTCAGAATCCTTTGGTCCTTCGAAGTTTCTAGATCCTTTTCTTTTCTGTTGAACTCATTGAACCTTTGAACTTTGAACTCTTTTGGTTTAAGGTTCAATGGTTCAACAGTTCAATCTTTGTTCTTTGAATCATTTGTTTTTCTAAGTCTTTCGAACTCCCCAAAGGGAAGGTGTCCTTTCGGGCCTTGAGAATGGTCCATTTCGTGGTCGCCAAGAGTCCCCCGCAAGGGTACCTGCCCTTCGGGGTCCTTCGGGCGGCCTTGTTCTTCAAATCCTTCGGACAAAAAGTCTGAAGGAAATCCTTTGGACATTTTGTCTGAAGGAAATCTTCCTTCTCCCTTGCCGCTTTCTTTCGGGCCTTTCATTCCTTCTCCCTTGCCACTTTCTTTCGGGCCTTTCAACATTCCTTTGGACAAAATGTCCAAAGGAATTCCTTCAGACATTTTGTCTGAAGGATTTCTCTTGTGAAATTTTGCTGCAGAAAATCTTTTCGAAAGATATCCTTTTGTTCCTTTCGATTGAACCGACTGATTGAACCAACAATGGTTTAACAGTTCAATGGTTCAATACTGTGTTCTGCTCATTCAATTGACCGCTTGAACCAACCGCTTTGAACCATTCGTTCGAACCATTCGATTGAACTTTTATTGAACACGTTGAACCTTGAACCTTTAAACGATTTTGGTTCAAGATTCAACGGTTCAACGGGTTAAATCTTTCTTCTTTGAAGCCTTTTTTCTTTAAGTCCTTTGAAGCCGTTGAACTTTGAACTTGCCCAAGCGCTTAACTCTTTTAAGTCTGCCGATGTCGTTGAACCTTTGAACCCATTGAACCTTTGAACCCTTGGAGGCGGGGTTCAATGGTACAATGGTTCAATCTTTTGATTGAAGCCCGCCGATAAGTCTTTTGATTGAACTTCTGCGTTGAACCAACGTTGAAATGCCTAAGTGTTGGGAACTTGTTTCTTTGTGAGAGCTCCCCTGTTGAAGTTGTTGAACCTGTTGAACCTGCAAGTCCCTTAGCTGAAAAAGCTTGAATAATTGAAGAATTGGAGCTCTCAGAACATTTTTTGAGAAGGGAAGAGAGAATTTTGGCCTGCAGGACCAAAATAGTTGATATGTTGTCCCCAAAAATGAGTGACGGATTTTGGTAACAACACCTTGGATGACGACTCTGCCAAATCAGATGCAGCCAACCTAACGAACAACGTTGGGCCGTCAGATGAATCGTGCAGGTTTAACAGATCTCCAAACCAGAATCGACAACTGGGATGAGTGGAAATAATAATAGCAAAGGCAGAGCAGGAGCAATTGCTGAGACATGCAGTCCGGCATCCTTCTTTTGTTTGCACTTTGGCATATGAAAGGGCTTGTCCATCCGGCAAAGATTTGTCAGTCACTTCCAGAAAATCGACGGTGGTGCCGTTTCTGGCAGAGCACTGCAATGGGCGTAGCCTAACACAACCGCTAGACCACCACTCTTTGGATTCCCAGGCGCTATTGTCTGTGGGCCTGAATCCCTTAAGACAGCTGCAGAACTGTATATTGTTGCTTATGCATGATCCATACTTCCCACACAGACCATACACATCGCATTGATCTCCGGGTTCCGACCAAGCGAGGCTCCATGGACTGCTATCTTTAAAAAAAGTAACTCTTAATCCGCCATTCGTGTGCAAAGATATCCTCGGCTTCTTCATTTGAATTTTAGGTTGACTTATATACGTAAAGTACATTTTTGAAGGGGAAATATTCACAAAGGACTTCTCAATCCCCAGTATCCCCATATCTGGAAACTTCGTGAAACCATCACCAGTCTACTCTCCACTCGACCCATATATGGCAGTGTTGTTATAGAAGAGAAAAAACTGATCCTTTCCAGGGGATGGATCCATTCCAAAAGAGAAAAGTCCAGGTGCAGGATCCACAGAACTCCTCCGCGAAGTCAGCCTCATGCCTTTCCACATCTTCATCGTGGGCAACCATGTATCTCCTGGATATCCAAAACTCTCCCAAACAACCTCAGAAATGTTGTCGGAGGCTAACATAATTAAATTGCCAGATTCCAATATCGATGCACGGGACGCTTTCAAGCTGTTATCGGATGACCAAATTTGTCGTCCTTGTATATCAGACAGTCTGAGATGACCGTCCCTCGAAAAATTCAGAACTCCGGGCATGTTTTTGACAGGAGTCTCTCTGTTAGCCACCCAAACGATCGTCTTCTCGGAGATTTGGGCAAACCAGATGCCAATGTACCAGTTATTCGTTCCGTTAGGACTGAAAAACCGCAACTCGAACGTGCCATTCTTTGAAATTATTGTCTGATTTCCTGCAAGGGAAGTCCCCAACTGAAGGGTGTCTCTCCCTTCACCTGATAACGATTGACATTCATGCAGTAGAATAATCATGGCAAATGCAAAGAGCAAATATTTGAAACCAGTTTTTGATGACTTTAGATTTTGCCCAGGCCAGTTGCGATTTTAAATAGGCTAGCAAATACGGTAGACAACCGAGAAACTTGCGTGTGGAAATGCTTCTAGGTCGTTGTTACAAAGTGGTCCTAAAATTTCTCGTTGATGTTGTGGAGTAACTTTAGCCGTATTTGTAAGGAAAGTGGTTTTAAGTTGGGGTTCTATGGAGGGGGTTGCTGCTCCTAAAAACAAGGGGTTAGTTAATTTTAGGGGAAAAATTTAAAAGGGGTGGAAAAAAGGGGAGCCGGAAGTTTTCCATCTTTACTTCTATTTTTTTAAAGAAGATATTTTATCAAGTGTAAATTTATGACTGTACAAAATTTGTTTAAACATTAATTATAAATATAAATATAATCCTCTATAAAATTGGAGCATATACTAGAATTTTAATATCATGGGATTACTTTTGCTACATATACTCCTATATTTACTCCTATGTTTTATGTTATAATTTTTTTAAAAATAATATATATAATTATTAAGAAAAACTATTCTCAAGTAGTCTTATGAAAGAGGGGCTCCTAAATATTTTTATGCTAAGAGATTTCAAATCTATCTTTTTCCATCTTTTTAAACTTTTTTCCTAAAATTTTTTTTACTCCTTACTTTTAGAAAAATATTCTATATTTTTCATTTTTCATGGGACCATCCGCTCATAAAAAACAAGTGTAATAGCCTCCTCCATGAGATTCATGTCTTATATTTTTATTTATAATAAAATTTAAATGAAAATTTGTCATTCATGAATTTATCTTTAAGAAAATATCTTCCTTCAAAATAAGAGTATGTATGAGAAACTTCTAGCGCCTCCTTTTTCTACCCTCTCAAACTTTCCCTAAAATTCTAAAATTTCATTTTTTTGGTCTTTTATTAGTCCCGCCTACACAATACTATAAGAATCACATAAATAAATAATTTTTCTACTCTAGCTAATCAAAACCTTTGACAAAATACAATACCTTACCAATTCTAAAATTTAATACCTAAATATCAAAGAATATTCTTTTACATGTTCCAAAAAAATATTCCATTTATATCAATGTAAAATTTTTAAAATTCACTTCAAAAGTGACAAATATAAAAATATTTATTTTCTCATTAAAATATCAACTATGGTATAAAGTGCATTGATTTGACATATAACATTATTATTATCTTACTTTTTTCACTAAAAATTATCATTCCAATATTTATGAGTAGAAATAGCAATCCTAGGGGAAATGTGCATGCATGAGTCATAGCCAAAGAAAAGAGTGCAAATGATATAAATTCACAACATATATTCTTGAATAAAGAGTAAACTTGGCAATAAAAACTTATTTTGAATATTATTATGAAAACTCTGTAATGTTAAATGGCTTTTTTTCTATACAGAAAGCTGGTTATCTTTTCTATAAAATATATGTTAACTTAGAAAACATAGAATACAAGATAAATGGTCATTGTCTATTGAGAGTGGCCCTACCCTTCCACAAAGGTAGTAGACATAGCGAATCGATAGAGTAAAAGAGAAACCATATGGATAGAAAAAGTCAGCATGCAACTCCATGTAGTAATACAATATATATATATAATATTTCTAATGTATATTTAAAATTGTGCATGTGGTCATATGGCTTAGAGAAATAATAGGTGACTCTTACATGCAATCTAACTCTATTAATAGGGTTTGCTTGGTAACTTTAGTCATTATATAGTTGTTGGTGACTCTAAAAAATTCTAACCCTTACACATAAAAATTAAAATATTCATTACAAAATTATTAGGTTATCTAATCATCTCATAGATCCTTACAGTTTATAGATTTTCATCTCATGGATCTCATTAAATGTGTTTTCTCATTTATGGATTTTCATTACACAATTATTAGGGTTATACACATGTTTTTAAAATCAATCATTTCCAAAATACAGTAAGAGGCATATAGTCAAATTTTCAAAATGTCTTTCCAAGACATTAAGGTATATAATAACAATTCCAAAGAGTACTAATATGACATATTTGTGAACTTATCAATGCACTCAAGAGGCATAACACTAATTTAATAATTTTTTAGATGTACATAAGAGGCATATAGATATATGAAAAATTTATGGATCCCAACTAGATATATTGATCAACTGCAAATCCAAGATGTACACATAATCTATGTCTCTTTTTATAAGTGTTCTAATTTTGCATAAATTAAGAGCATTATTGTATACCAATTTTTAAAATGGAATTAAGAGGCATGCCACTAATTTAATAATTTTTTAGATGTACATAGGAGGCATATAGATATATGACAAAGTTTTGGATCCCTACTAGACATATCAATCAATTACAAATCTAAGATGTACTTATGTCGCACATAATCCACATCTCTTTTTATAGGTGTTATGATTTTACATAAAGTAAGAACATTGTTGTATACCAATTTTTAAAGTGGAATCAATAAATATATTGACGAGCCCTTATTTTCAAAATGTCTCTAATAATTAAGGAACTGATAAGGTACCTTAAAAGGGACATTATTATCATTACAGACATTTATATTGTAAAATTATTCTAAAATATATGAGCAATATAATTCAAAGAGAATCATAAAGGTCTCTCTCAACAAAAATAACATAATTACTATACAGTGTTGGCTACCATGGTGTATTGGTTGGGTGTTTGAATGCAATTAATGATGGATTTAATTACACATTTATAGAGGTATTGGCTCAACATTTCTAGTTTTTATGGCATTCATGTTGATATTTTTTAATTATTGACTTTAAAGATGATGACATCATCATGACCTCATATTTGTTAAAAATTCTTTTTTATAAATTATATATTAATTAATTTAACATGAATTTTCACTTAACCATTTACTTTGATTTACTTGGTTAATTGATTATGCTTAGAATTTTGGTCATTTCAAGAATTTGGTTAAGTGCATCACTTAATTAGTCAAAAATATCAATCTATTAAGTCACAACCTGACTGAAGATGAATTCATGAGAGGTTATCATTGTGTATAGGGTATTTTCCAAAATAGGGATGTCTTGACACATATTTGGGCATTTATATCCAATGTACGGATGAATTTATGATGTTTAGGTGATTTTTAGGCTTAATTAAGCATTATTTTCTAGAACTTGGTCTGAAATTCATTTAGGCATGGAAGTGGTTGAAAAAGAGTGTCTACATTTTGCCTTTGTTTGAGTAGGTGTTTCAAAACACATACATAATAACATCTTCTCAAAGAATAAAAAAGTTATTATGTTGAAAATTTTAATATTTTGAAAAGTAGTGTGTTGATAATTGTAGGTTGTTATGAGCTAACAGTCATAGACTAATACCCTGAAGGGATGTTGATGAGCCCTGGATTTCCCCTTAAGAGAGTGGGTAGTAAATAGTGTCATCAAATAGATCCTCAAAAAGAGGAAAATGACACGATCCAATGTTATAAATAAGGATTTTCACTAATACAACATTTTTAATCCCTGACACAGTGAGTTTTTCACTTAACACATTATGCACCAAAATAATCACTAACAAGATCATGATGTAATTTCAAGATTACAAAGACAATGTTAGGGATCTTGGTAATAGTGGAAATAATCACTAACATTATCTTTGTAATCTTATTCAAATGAAAACTCAATAACAATGTCACTAAGTTCAAATTATTTGTGCAAGATGTGCCTATTGTATTCACTATGCAATCAATTTTGATAAGCTTGAAGTCTATTCAAGGTTATCATGCATTTTTCATCTAGTTATTCTAACTCTTGTAGATGAGCTACTCTGTAATCCTCATCATCAAAGATATGCTTTAGTGAAATACATATTGAAGGCAACTCGACCTCAACAGGAAGAGTGGTCTTAATACCATAAATTATGGAATAGGGTATGGCTCCTATTAGAGTGCATAAATTGGTTCAATAATCCAAAAGTGCACAAAAAATTTACAAGTGCCAATCATAGCCAACATCATTAGTGATATTTTTGAGCATCTTTACAATGGTTTTGTTAGATGCCTCTGCTTGGCCGTTGCTTTGCAGGTAATATGGAGTGGAAAAATGTTAGGTAATATTATATTCAACACAAATAGATTTGACATCCTAATTATTAAATGAATCACCATTATCGAATATAATGTCAAAGGGGATACCATAGTGGTAAATTAGGTGATTGAAGACAAATTTAGATATTTGCTTGCCTATCACTAAGTTAGGGGGATGGCTTCCACCAGCTTAATGAAGTACTTTGTGGTGGTAAGCATATGTTTATGGTCATTTGAGGAGGTAGGGTTGATCTTTCCCATGAGGTTGAGTCCACATGTTGAAAATGTCTATGGTGTGGTTAGTGGTTTAAGTGTTTGAGTTAGAGCATGTATCAAATTAGCATGCTTCTGACATTGTACACACACTTTAACATATGCAATGATGTCAACTTCCATGGTTCTCCAATAATAACTAGTATGTAATAATTTTTAGGCAAGGATGGCCCCATTGACCCAAAAACCCCTTTGTGAACTTCCCTAAATGTTAATCCAAATTTTAATGAGATTAAATAATGAAGCAGAGTTCTATCAAAGATTTTACAATAAAGTGTTGGTCCAAGTAATGTATAATGAGAGGTTTGATGGATAAAGGCTTTTTGTATTTTATGAGACATGTTAGGTGGAATGATTTGGTAATGAAGGTAATCATATAGTTCAACATACTAGATAGAACTAGGACCAACAATATCAAAAATCATGTTAATGGTCAAAGATTCATGGGCTAGTTCTATAAGACTTTGCACAAGGAACTGATAATCTTTGGCCTCATCTATAATCTAGATCATTGAGCCAATCATGGCCATAGCATCTACTATTATGTTGTTGACATGATGTATCTGCTTAAATTGAAGATGATCAATTTGTTATTTAAGGATGTCCACCATGCCTTTGTAAGGCATGAGCTTCTCATCCTTTGTCTAAAATTTGTTTGTAACCTGATTGATGATAACCTAAAAATCTCCATAAACTAAAAGATGTTTACTATTCCATTGTATTCTAGATGAAAAATTGTAATGAGTGCTTCATATTCATCCATGTTATTGCTATACAGAAAGTTGATACAAAAATTCTTAAGAATGAGATCCCCTTGAGGCGTGATAAATAAAATCATTTCTCTTGATACATGAGACATGAAGGAACTGTCAAAATAAAGATTTCATTCCTTCTCTTCAGGAGGTGATTCTACTACAGTCATGATAGATTCATTTAGAAATCTGAAAGTGAGTGGCTGAGTGTTAGAAAGGGGAACTTCAACAAGCTAGTCTATAAGTACCTATCCATTGATGGCCTTCTAATTAACATACTCAAACTTGAATTCACTTAGAAACATGATCCATTTAGCCATGCAACCCTATAATAAAGTTAATTTTCAGAGTAAATAATTAAGTAGATCTACTTTGGCTATGATGATGGTCTTATTGTTAAGCATGTATTGATGCAACTTAGGGGTTACGAAGACCATAGATAAATAATATTTCTCTATCAGTGTATAATTTTGATCATAAGCGATCAATGTAAAACTTAGGTATTAAACAACATATTCATTTCCATGTTCATCATGTAGGCCAAAACTACCCCTAAGGCATTTCTAATTACATTTAAGTAGAGTAGTAATAAATTTTCTGGTATAGGTGGTAATAAAATAGGTCGGTGGGCCAAGAATTCTTTCAAGTGGTCAAAATATTTTTGGCAATCAAAATTCTATGAAAAAATGGTGCCCTTATTCAACAAGTGATTAAACGGATAACATTTATTGGTGAGTTGAGAAATAAAGCACCTGATAGACTATGTTTTTCCCTATAAAATATAATGCTGATTTAAAGTAGATGGTGATGAAATCTCAATAATGGCCTCAACCTTAGCTAGATCAACTTCAATGTCCTTGCGAGAGATAATGAAGCCTATAAATTTGATTGAAGTGACATCAAAAAAGCACTTTTTAGGGTTAAGCTTGACTTTATACTTAAAGAGGCATTTGAATATTTTACGTAACACCTTTAGATTTCTTGTCTTGGTCTTAGATTTTACCAAGATATCATCAATATAATCCTAAAAAATATCATGCATCATGTAATGAAAATTGACATTCATTACACGTTGGTATGTGGTATCGGTATTCTTGAGTTCGAAAGGAATTACTTGATAGCAAAATGTTTCTCAAAGGGAGGTGAATGTTATCTTGTGTTAGTATTTTAGAGTGATCTTGATCTAATTGTACCCTAAAAAACCATTCATGAGAGAAAACATATCATACCTAGCTATAGAGTCTAAAATCATGTCAATATTTTGTAGAGGAAAGTTGTCCTTTGGGTAGGCCTTGTTGATGTCATAGAAATTAGTACATAATCTGACACCCTCTAAATTTTACTAATTGGCACAATATTTGAGATACACTCAAATTAGTCAATGGGAAGAATATATCTTGCCTCTAGGATATTTTATAGTTCTTTCTTGACTAATATAAAAATACAAGAATGTATTTTCCTTAGCATTTGCTTAATTGGCTTGACATCAAGATGTACTACAATATGATGTACAACCAAGGAAGGATCCAGTCTTAGTATATCAAAATAGGATAGTACAAAAATAACAATGAACTCCCTATGGAGAGAAGTAATAACTTCATGTTCCTCTTTAATTAGGGACACACCTAGTTTTATCCTCTTTATATTGTCTAGTGTTTCAATATTGACTTTAAAAGTGTCTTTCACAAAGAGAGTAAAACCATATTCAAGGAAAGTTAGCAAGGATGTAAATTGATTGGTAATATCAAAGTCCTCTAGTCAGAATGGTCTTCAAGCTCACCTAGATTTGATAAATTGGAATCACCAAATGCTGGTAAAGGCCATGTAATAAACACTTTTGGACACTTTTAGATAATATGTTCAAAAGCCTATTTTTCTTCTACACTAATTTTTTATCCAAATACGATCATGGTATTGGTGGAATTTTAAGGTTCATTTGAGGAAGGGTGAATATGCCCATCCAATGACACTTGAAATATGTTTTCACTAAGAGACTTCCCTTTTCTTTACTATTTCTTTGGTCCAAAATTGCCTCAAAGAGGTTTTCACTTTGGGACCTCATTATTTGATTTTGTTTTTATTTTTGGCGAAGGAAGTTCACCCGCTCTATGAAATAGGCATAAGTATCCAATGTGATAGAAAACCCTTAATTATGGTATCCTAGAGTAATATGGTCTATTAGGCCTAGGCAGTCACAAATGGCCTCATCATTTTCAAACTCATCTAATGATACTATGGACTTTTTTTTGGTCCTAGTTGATGAGTTGAGGGTGATGAAAGAAAAGTAGGGAAGGATAGATGATATGTGTAATGGTACACATGGCATGATTTGAATAGGTTGGTATTGTCTAAGTCCTCATATACACTATAATTTGACTCTACATCATTTTAGACATCATCATCGCTAGTCATTAGTGTAGGAACATAGATAAGATACATGGGGTCACTCCTAGGTGGTTTAAATCTAATAGCATAATTTAATTTATATTTGGTCATGGAGATGGGCTCAAGAGTGCCTTAATAATTTGACCTCAAGCCTCTACCTTCATAATCTTGATTATCCATGATTTGGTAAGGGATGGGATACTTTTGGCTTTGATAACAATCATCTAGATCATCAGTATAAAGCCATAGTCACAAAACTCATGTTCTTTATACTAGTTAGAGAAAGGAACACCTTTGGGGAATGATTTTATAATGGACAAACTAATTAGATTTGAGGTAGCTAGTTTTTGAAATACAAATTCAATGAGCTTTCCAAAATAAATAAAAATTATCTTTATAGGTGGTTCTCTTCTTGGTTGAGGCATTTGCAAAAGAGGTGGTGGGAGTGCTTGTATATATAGAATTTAATGTATATGTGGAGTTGGTTGAGTAGATGGTTTTTGCATCATTTGGACATGGCAAGATTTAGTAACTCAATTACCCACAATGTTCTTATTGTAGTTGTAAAGATCAGGGTTCTTGGAAGTATTAGCTTGGGATAACACAGGATCTTGTATTTGAATTGGGATCTTATTCTATTTTTCACTTTGATATTGGTTCTCACATTAGTTTTGGCCTTGGTATTAGTTCAAGCTTTGGTTAAGAGTGTATAAATTTATTACCCCTTTATTGATAAGGTATTTTTTCATTTTCAGACCTTTGTCAATAATCTCCTTAAATGTGTGGGCACACTAAAGATCTAGGTGATAGGATATATCACTTTATAAATTATAGGTAAACACCATGAAAAACTATTTATTTGGTATGTTATGTGTGAAGTGGATAGCAAGTTATCTCCATTGCTATAAATACCTCAAGAAACTCTACCCAGGCCTTTGTTGTGCTTGGCCTAAAACCACCATAGTAATCTCATGCTCAAGATTATAAGAGAATTGTTGCAAAAAATTCTATGAGAGGTCATCAAAGAAGGCACAAAGTTATTTGAAAGTTAGAGTAGCCACTCGAAGGTCTATCTGACTAAACTACAAGGAAAAAAAATAAGTAGATAGATACTATTAAATGCCACAAGCTAGAAAGTAACATAAAATTCCTTAAAATGTTATTTTAGGTCACCTTTGCTTTGTATTTGTTAAAATTTGTTGGATCAAAATGTGGAAGAAATGATATCTGAAGATAGTCCATGTTGAAAGGGTATGAGTATATTTAATTTAATTTAAACTTCTTTTCTTGCTTCCCTATTTGAAGAACTAAAATTACATCCTTCACCTATTGTAATTCTTGGGCTAAGAATGTGTATGGTATGAATAGTTGTGGTTGGGGCTGGGTGGTCCATGGTGGATTACCTAAATAGGGTACAATGGAAGAATGGAGGACCGAGGAATGTTCATTGGGTTTATTTCCTAACAAGGAATATGCATTAATTGGTAAAGGTTATATTGTTGATGTGATATTTATTGTTGGTAAGCATTGGGGTTAGGATTAGAAGTGTCGCTTTGATTTGGAAGGAGTTGTGGCCTATATGGAGTTATTTGGTGTTGATGAATGAATTGGGTTTGAAAGGGAACTTGTTGATGGCCAGTCTAAACCTATTTTATAAGAGGTATATGTTGTTGGGCAAAGGCATGTTGTGGAAATTACTATGTATTTGGCACATGTTGTGGATATGGTATATGTTTGGTATGAGGTAATTATTGCCTAGTATATATTTGTTGGATATTAGGTACTTATTTTTAGTTAATAAATTATTGTTGGTTAGATACTTATTTTGGGTTATGCATTTGTTGTAAATGAGGCATTTATTATTGATTGGCCAAAAGATGTTATTATTTAGACAACATTTGAGGCTGTGGCTTTACCACTTATTGTGGTGGTATTTTTGTTTAAATCTATTGAGGTGGAATGTTTGTTACCACCTATTACAGTGGGGAACTTGACAATGTTTGATTTCTTATCCCTTATTGTAAGTTTGAGGAATTAGATGGTCATGGACGGATAGTCACATGTTATGAACTAGATGTATTTGCCCCTGTTGTTGTGATCTAGTTGATGTACTTGAAGGGGGACCTATTGTGAATTTTTGGGTGAGCTGTTCCTTAGTATATTGGACTATGCTCAATATGGATTAGGGGTTATTAAAGAAGTCACTTATTGTTCTTCATTAAGAGGAACATTAAACATGTTTGCAAGCAACATGGTTTGAATAAATGAATCTATACATGCATTGAAAGAACCTACCAAAATAGGTTGTAGTGTATTTGATGGAGCTAATTTTATAAGTGGCATATTCAAAATAGTCATGGAATTAAATTTTTTTACTAGATTAAGGTAAGTTTGGTAGGGATGTTACACTTGCACAAATTGGTCAGCACTTTGACCTTTTCCCTTAACAAATGTAATAAGGTCCTAGTTAGGCATAGGTAAAAAGGCTTGATTATTGCTAGTATATGCATGCTCTAATGTTTGGATAAGAGGTGTATGACTAGGTGTCCTAAATAGGCAAGGTAGACTTTATTGTGGAAAATTTTATGGGAATTTAGCACCAACTTTGACTGCTCTAACATTAATCTCATCTTTATGTTCTAAAAGATGATGATGATCAAAAAATTATGGACCGTAACTATAAATAGATGGTGCATTCACATTATATGGTTATTGTTGTTGTTGAACCATTTCCATACTAGGCAACATGTTGGTATGGTATTATGCAAATGGGTCTTATTCTTTCCCTAAATAAGGAAGTGTGTTTGCAAGGTAATATGTGAGTTGGTTGTGTTCTTGCCTTATGTTAAGAGATGTGTATATGGGATATGCCTTTATATCATATGATATGTTATCAACTTGTGACTCATACTCAAAGGGGTCACTTATAACAATGTTCTCATATTATGAATTATGCATAGCTCCACTATGTGTATATCAAGGCATGGTTAGATATGTGTTGCTTACTTTGAGAAAGGTTGGTCTAATGTTTAGAATTTTTATAACTTGGCTTAAATTGATCCCTCATTGAAAACTAACAATCAAAACTTAGTCTAAACTTATCATTGAAACACTCTAGGTATTTAGAATAAACGGGTTGAAAAGGAAATCTTGGATTTTGTTTTTGGAAAATTGTCTAAATGAACTCAAATCTTGGAATGAAAATTTGAACTTGATTTAGGCACATGAAAATTTGAAACTAAATGAAAAACAAACTAAGTCTAGGAAAATGTAATTAGTCTTGGAAATTAAAACTTGGTCTTGGTATGGAAAACAAACTAAGTCTAGGAAAATAAAAAATTGGTCCTAGCACATGAAACTTTAACTAGGTCATGGAAACAAACTTGGTTTAGGCATATAAAAACTTTGTCTTGGCTCATGAAATTCAAACTAGGTCTTTGAAACAAACTCGGTTTAGGCATATGAAAATTTGGTCTTGGAACATGAAACTCTAATTAGATCTTAGAAAAATACTCAGTTTAGGCATATGAAAACTTAGGCTTGGCACATGAAACTTGGTCTAGTTAAAAGAGAACTTGGTCTACCCTTAGGTCTAAGTCTCTTGATTTGAAACAAAAGGCACACTTAATCTAAGTAAAATTTTGAAACAGGGTAGAATGCAGTCTTGGGCCAAAAGGGAACTTGGTCTAGGTGAAGGTCTTCAACCAAACTAAAAATCAGTCCAAATTACATAATCTAAACACAAAAAGGTAAACAACTCAATACCTAGTTGTAGGCAAGACTCAAGTGTAAACCAATTATCTTTAGATTTGAAATTTGAAGGATGGATTTTTTAAGTTGGTTTACAAGACTTATATTTTCAAATGAATAATGGTCTAGACTAAATTTCATAGTGTAATATATTTTATAAATTAAGGCACAAATGTCTTCTTCAAGTTCTGGTCTATGGAAAATGGTCTCATTAAATTTGGGCATCATAAAATTTATTAATGTGAATGGTGCACATATCAAGTGTTTTGGTATCAAAATTGTTTATTTGTGTGAATGGTTTTAGACTTAATTACACAAAATATGATGTACACAAACATATGTTCCTATCTTAATAACTGACACAAGGTTTGCATTTATTTGTCAAACTTTCATCGATACACAAATTATTAAGAGGAATTAATTTTTTAATCCAATAAATAAAAAGAAGATGAAGGTAGAGTGATTAGGCCCCTCTGTCTCTTAAGAACTTGTATATGGCATGGAACTTGAGTGAAAAAGTGATTCATCATTGGTTGAGCAGATAGTGTAATTTTTTGAGTGATATTCTAAAAGGAATCAAAGCAATTTCTGATTTTTCTTTGTGATGTTTTCAACCCTGAGAGAGTTTGTACACACAAAATATTTGTGTCTTTTGGGCTATGCAAGATCTTTTGTATTTTTGTTTAATTTATTTTATAGTTATTTTCATACACCAAAAAAAAACAATTCTGAATTTTCGTTCAATTTTCATATATAGTTGTTTTCCTTCATATAAAAAATCAATATTTTTGGAGTAAAAAAAACCTTTTTTCTTAATATTTAGAAAATATCTATTCTGTGAAATTATGATTATTCATCTAAATATCCAAATTACAGATTGAGAGGACTCTTCCTTTTCTTTTATAATAATATGACATCCTATATTGGGAATTTCACTATGATTATTGATTTTACAGTTTCTTCACTTTAGGATGAAACTCACAACTAACATATTTTATGAGATTATATCCCTAGACCAGCTCATGTATTTTGGATTAAAATTTAATAGGGATTTTTATTTTGGATTCATATTGGTAAGTTTTAAAGATTTGGATAAGCTTGCATAAAAGAAAAAATTGTTTCCCACTGGTCATAAATAAACCTTGCTCAATTATTGTTGAAAAATTTGTATCATATACTGATTATTATAAGTCATGAATTTGAGATACATGATTTTATGTAATTAATTTCCATTTATTTTTTTTCAACCTGGTTCATGCTTTCTTATATGTCTTCATTCAAGAAAACCTTCCCCATCTATAGTTTTGTGGATGAAATATTGTGTTTTCTTTGTCATATTAATATTGCATAGAATAACCATTAACATGTTGTCATTGTATTTGAATTTTCTGTGTCAAATAAAAACCTTTTCTATTTACTTACCCAAAAATTGAAAGGTGTCCATCTATAAGAGGTCATGATAGATTGTTTGATCAATCATTCGCTAGATTAATATTTAAACATCACAAACTTCATTAAGGACTGGTGATACTTGTCAACTCTAAAACAAATGAGGGAGATATTTTTGCTAACACCATAATCTTATGGTGGTTCAATTATTTGTAGAATAAATTCATTAGATATTATCAAATGGAAATACATCACTAAATACTATTGGGAATTTATGAATTTTATTTTAGATTTATTTATAAAAACAATAATCAAACTAGGTTTATTTGTGATCAATTACAAATACCCTTATATGATTACAGATTGGGAAAGATATTAAGTGGGAAGATTAGTGAACAATTATAAAACACACTTCTATGGATATATACTACCAAGCTAACAAATATATTTATATAACACAATCAAGGCATCAAATGCACATTTCCATTATGATTAGGAAGTTAGAGGTTTTTTTTCTTAGTTCCTTTGAATTAGGCATATGATTATTAATAAAAATGTTTTCAAGGAAATGAATCACTCCAAAGTTGAAGTTAACTCTGAAACTAAGAAACATATGGAGATGGAATCTAAATTATTAAATATGGGCAAATGATTAAGAGATACGTCTAGAGTTTATTACGAAGTTAGTGTGATATGTATCCATTTATGTGATCATTTAGTTTGAGGATAGGCATATCTATCTAAAATGGTGAATTTTATGTAGAAGTTGTACAAGAATGCCCTATTCGAAAATGCTTGATTTCTTCTAAGTTAGAAAAGCCAAGAAAAAATGATCATAGAACAAGGAAATAATATTTTTCACTATGAGAATATAACACATTTTTTTTCTTCACCTAAATTCACTCCTGTAAAAATAGAAATAGTCTCATGACTAAAAACTTGTACTAATTCCATAGTTATATTTTTTTTCAATATATAATGTAAAAATATCTTATATTATAGTTACTCATAGAGAAACAATTTATACAATTTTTGTTACTCCTCTAGTGTAATGGATATAAAGTATTGTCCTTGAGTCCAAGAAATAATTATGTTCCTCCTAGTAGCACAATCAAATATGGTACTAAAGTAGAAACCCTATCTAAAATCAACATGCAATAAGGGGAATACTTTACCATTTCAATGGAACAATTTCACAACTATGGTATGAATGTCCCTACAATGCACTTGGAAGTTATCATGACCTAATATGTTTTAAATATAGTAGTGACTCACCAAAATTCACTCTTGTGAAAAGTAGAAACAAAGACCCCGTGAGTAGCTAAAAACTTGTAATCCCAAAGGATTCCATAAATATTCATAAATTGAAAATAAAAATAATTTGAAAAACATTAAATTAGATATACGTAAGAATCTAACATTAATCATTCCTTCCATTTGCTCACTATTTAATCATACAAAAAATTAAAAACATCAATTATGAAATAAATGCTCTGTTTATAAATTTATACAATTTTATTTATTAATCAACCATTGAAATAATAGAATTAATAGAATTTTATTAATTAAAATTAACAAATACAAAAAAAAAAACACTAATAAAATAACATAAAATGTTAATATTATATAATACCTATAGTTTCTAGGGTTTAAAAAAAAACCAAAATAACTAAATAAAATAAAACTATATTAAATAATAGATATTGACATATCGAATATAATCCCACAGTTATAGTTTAACCCAAGCTGAATTCTTATACATTGCATGGACTCAATCCAAAACAAATTTGAAAATGTTCATCTTTCCACATGCAAATTGAATGGAAGAAACAAAATTTTACACTTTTGCATATCTATAGAAGGGTTTCAACAAATCTATAACTCAAGTACTTAATAAAAAATAATTTCCATGTCAGGGAATGAAATTTATCATGAAACAAGGATGCCCAACCTTGAAAATTAAACTGTTTCTTCCCATTATAATTTAAATTAAAGAAATATATTTATTGTATGAAAATAGTAATTACCCAAGTCTAGAAAAAATTTATTCATACCTATTTAAACATGTTCTTACGAAACTAATTCCTGTATACCAACCAACATACATATCTAAAATTTTAGATCACATATCATGCATTTAAACAAGAAGTTTTTGTGATTAAAACATTTGTGAATATTTTTGGCATTGTGAACAAAAATTATTTCATCTATAAAATTTAATTTTTATTTGCCCACCATTTAATTACACACACAAAAAAAATGATTATGAAATAAATGTCCTATAATAAATTTATACCATTTTACCTATTCATCTGTCTTTGAAACTACATTATTTTAGAATGTGAAATAATGCACCGGTCTTGTGCATTTGGGTCATTTTAACCATTCGAAAATGCAAGCACCAAAATATAAAATTTGGATGTAAGCAAAACCATAGTTACCAAGTTCATTTATTTTAGCACACTTTCATGTGATAATTTTTGGTAGACCAGTAATAATATTACCTCTTTTAGTGATTTGCTTTAGCACACTATTATATGGGATAGTTTCTAACATTCACTAAATGTTGATGACTATACCAGAAAAGAAAAAAGATGGAAAATAAATAGTTAAGTTTACAAAGCTCTTATGGTGATATCAATTCAATAAATATAATAGCATTATTAAATGTATATGATGTAGATTAAGAGAAATCACAACCACAAAATGATTATAAAAACAAAAATGCTTTAATGTTTCAAAGCACCATGTAGGTACTATTTAATTTTCAAATAACATAACAATCTATGTGTAAGCTAATGCTGAACTTTTCAATAGTAAATATTCTAATAATTACAAGTTTTATTTGGCAATTTGTTGATGTTATGAATATCAATAAAAAGATGCATCAAGGGAAATTGTACTTACATTAGCTTATGTGATAAGGTTATGTTTATGCTTGCAAAAAATTAACCACCAAGTGTAATAATGTTTTTCACTTTGCTAGCAAAAAACTTATTCTTTTTGATTGCTTAAAATGAAAAAAAGAAAATACCATTAAACATTCCATAAATTTTTTCATTGTTCACACAAGGTTAATTTTGAATCTAGAAACTTTTAAGGTGATGAGTGAAGGTAACTCTGATCAATTATCACTGGGCTAATTACACTGTTACTTACGTTGGAAAGAAGAATAATAAAATATACTTACCAAGGCAATATTAGTTAATGGTCTCAATACAAGAATCCTGATTTCACCCAAATATTCAAAAAATTTGTCAACCATGTATTCACAGGCATTTTTTTAACTTCTTGGATTTTGTTAGAGGAGGAAATGTATTTCCTAAATCATCAGACCTATGAACAAAATAGTAAAAAACAAATTCATTATGGTTAGTTTATGTGTCATCATCTACATATAAAGACTCACACTGTCTTTATCAAATTATCCATGTAGACCCCCAATGGACCCTTAAACTAAAATGTGAGCACATTTACAAACTGGTATGGGATTCAATAGCAAACAAAATTGTAACTCACTAACACATTTTAAATCAACGCAATGTTGACTTCCATAGCCATGGTATAACCCAAGTCGAGTGCCTATACATTGCATTGACACTATACATCACAACTTTGAAAATATTTGGCTTTTCACATACAAATTGAATGGAATAAATAACATTTTACACTTTTGAATATCTATAGAAAGGTTTCGATAAATTTGTTAACTCGAATATTTAATAAAAGAAGAATTTTCATTTCAAGCAATGAAATTTGGCATGAAACAACCCAAAATTAAAAATTAAACTATTTAAGCTCATTATAACCTAAATTATAGAAACTAATTTCCTCTATACCAACCAACACTCATATCTACATTTTTGGATCATATATCATGCATTTAGGCAAGAAATTTATGTGCATATCAAAAGGTCCTAGTTTGGATAAAAACTATATCATCATTGCGTAAAATCACTCACTCAAAAGCCTTTCATTTATGTGAATATTTTTGGCAGTGTGAATACAATGCCCTTGTCCATAAAATTTAATTTTTTATTTATCCATAATTTAATCATACAAAAAATTAAAAAAATGATTATGAAATAAATGTCCTATGTACAAATTTATACTATTTTGCACATTAATTAACAATTAAAATAATAAAAATTTAGAATAAAATTTTGAAAAATATAATGAAAAATAATAATAAATTAATATAAAATATTAATATTATATAATAACTATAATTTCTATTTTCTATAAGAAACTAAAAAAATTAAAAATTAAAAATTAAAAAAATAAAGCGTGACCCAACGAACATATCCAAATCTAACCAAAAAATAAATAAATTATATTAAATATTTATTCATACCATTAATAACAATAGAAATGATTAATTTTTAAATTTAACAAACATATTTAAAAAAAAAGGGTATTAACATATCAATTATTATAAAACAATAAATTGGTTGCATTATTTTTAGATAAATATAGGATTTAAAAATGTGTGGAAACCTAAAATAAAAATATTTATAAACCAAAAATAGCTATGCTCGCACTGCTTAAAATCCTAAACTCTAAACCTCAAAACCATAAATAAGCCTCAACACACAGAACTGAAAAATAAAAATGTAAAAACCTCTACAAATTTTCATTTCCTATTGAAACCTGATAACATTCAAAACAGATAAAAGAATTTTTAATACTAAACATTAGATTATGTCATAGAATAATATATAAAAAATTGTAAAGTGGCTTCCATCTAATTAAAATTAGACAATAATTTGAGAAAAAATAGGAAAACAACTTTTGCGGTACAATCCCTTTCAATGGTACAATCCCTTTCAATGTTCAACCCAGTAATAATACTACCATTATTTAGACCTAAAAATTTAATTGACATCACTTCTTCTATTACGAATCAGACTATAATTAATGATGTTTAACCATCGTAATTAATAATAACTACAAAAACATTATGTTAAGAGACTTTCACTTATGGTTATTCTGAAGAAAATAAATAGATGCTCCTTTGCATGCTGATAGGTAAAAAACAAGAAAAATATATGGAACATGACATTTTCACACATGCACGAATTCCCTTCCATTTAGATCCCACATTACATTGCACGTTATGTCAATGTACTCTATGTGTTCTAATCGAGATCAAAGCCATCATGATTATGCAAAAAGTTTTTTTATGTGGTTTTTAATAGCATTGAGGAAAAATTTGAAATTCAAAGTAGGATGTGAATCTTTGATCATCATCCCATTGTGACTAAACCATGGTTCTCAAACTTTAACCCCCTCACCAAGCCATTCAATATTATCCGTATTTGAGTTTGCCTCCACCATCTTCTATTACAGTTTTAATCGAGCCTTTACTTTAAGCCTATAGGCAACTCTATTGCTGATTTTCAACAAATTGATCCTACCAAAACCTTGTTCTCACAACCAACATTTTTAATAAATTTAGTTAACATGGGCACTTCCAAGGAGGTGCCTAAAAAATTAAACTGATAATTGAATCTCGATCTTAGTCCCAACCACTTGACTATGAGAGCCTACCTTTTTGATGTCGTAGTTGCTTTTTGATTGGACATATAACCAAAGATAGAAAAAAATTGAAAAGGAATTAGGAATTCACTTGGTGGAAGGATTCAATTACCAATCATCCTACTATGGATGCTAAACTCAAAGTGATGACTTAATTTTGGAATAGAATTAATATGTTTTGGTAGTGACACAGGGTAAAAAAGTTATTAAAGCACCACCAATCCCCTCATATAGATCTTAAATATCACCATCTAAAGAGATATATTCAAATGTGAGTGGCATGTAACAAAGTTAAATTGAAATAACTATTCCTTTCTCTCCTGATCTAGATGACTAGAATGATTGGTCTTTAGTGTGTAGGAAGAGGAATGGAAGTTTCATTAAAGGCCTAGGTTCAAAATCTTTCCCTCCAAAAGGGTTAATAGAGGAAGATTACAACTTAAAGTTTATGTTGGACCATGTTTGGAAATTAAACAAAGTAGGAGGATTATTATATAAATTATTGAAATTTTCTATTGGGGGTAAGTGCACAAAGTTGGGGGATTAAAAAAAAAGCTACCCGTGGACAAGATTTTACTAAAATTTTAGAAAAATGAACTTGTGTAGACAATTTGAAATATCTACACTCAAAATTTGAATATGCTATAATAAAATTAATTTTAGGACTTCAAGTCTAGTTTTTAAATCATAATTTTTTTTATAAAAAATGATTAAATATAACTAGGTCAAACATTTAAAATTTGAATAGGAACTCTTGTTTTTTTCAATAAAATGTTTGAACCCTTTGGTTAATATTTAGATAAGATATTCTAACTTGAATCCTATATTTTTTAATATTTTATCAATGATTTTTACTATTATTAATTTTTTAAGTAATTAAATCCTAAAAATTGATAAAAAAATGGATAGTTGACTGTGTGGCGCCACCTAATTACCTCAATATTTTTGAATATGTATAGAATTATGCCTAGTTTGTGACCATACAATTTGTTTTTCACTTAGATGAATGAAAAATAAATTACATTAACATGTATAGACATGCATATTTATGTCATGTGATGGCCTTAAAAATCTATACTTAGAAATCAACATGGTTTGTAACCTTAATTAATCCAAAAATTATAAAAAACATATATTTGAAAAGAGGAGAGCGTGTTCATCATCATGGTAATAATATTTTGAAATTTTTTGTTGAAATTCCAAGTGTATTTGGTGATAGAAGTTGAAATTTGTTGTTTTCTAACAAAGCTCTTGGACTTGGCTTTAGATTGATAGGTCCAAGCCTTTGGATTGGGAATTCATGCCATTTATAAGATAAAAGGCTTGGTTTTTGAATTCAAACCTATATAATCTATGCATTATCATAACACATAACACATTATAATAATGCCTATGCATTATACTTATTATAGACAAAAATTTACATTTAAACAAATGTTTTTACCCAATTCAAAAAAGTTATCCCCACAAACATTGTTTGAATACTTTTGCAATCCTTCAAAGTTGAGAACAAATAGCTATCAAGTGTTTTTTTGGACACCAACTTTGAAAAGTTATCAATTTTCCAATGGGTGTTGGATCACATTCGATAAAGAGAAAGAAGTTGAATAACAAAACAATTAAGCAAACACAAGAGGTGAGAGAAAAAAATAATGTACAAATGTAGGCACTTCATTTAAAACAAAGTATAGAAACTATTTTTGATGAGCCAAATGTCATAGAAAATGATACAATTGATAATAATAAATTGAATAATGATGAAATTGAAAATAATCAATTTGATAATGATGAAATTAACAATATTGAATTGAATAATGATGAAATTGACAATAATGAATAAGATAATGTTGGAAGCTCACATCCAAAGTATAGTGTTTTTGATTTTGTTGATGACGACTATATACATGGTGCCTTACCCCCTAGAAATGAAGAAATTTTCATGGAAATAAATAATGATGAAATTAGCAATGAAGAAAATTTCCTGAAAGCATATAATGAGAAAAGAAACAATGAAGAAAATGTCATCCCACCACTAATCAACAAAAGTAATGATGATTTTGAAACACCCTCTCAACAAGTTCCACTAGTAACAACACATCCAAAAATTGTGCGTAGAAAAGCTAAGTACATAATTGAAGCTCATGAAAATATTTTGAAACCAATGCCTAACAAAATGTCTGAATTCCATTCAAGAAGACTGACTTAGGAAATTTGAGATAATTTCATTCATAATTTGGTTCATGTTACTAAAATATGTTAGTTATTTATTTCATTGATGAAATTGATTAATATGAGGCTTACCATGTACACATTAGGTCTAAGAACATTTAATATACATGATAAAAATATAAAAATTATTGACAACTTACATGATGCATATCATATTATAGGCCCTAAATCATGCAACAAATATTGTAATGTTATCTAATGTATAATCATAACTTATGAAGTAAGTAGACAAACAAGAAAAAAATGATTGATTCAAAAAACAAGCTAAATACTTGATATAAATATAAAAACATCAATGAAAGTAATTTCAAGACACAAAAGACTTAATGAACCCAATACCTCTGAGATATGGGCATTCTCTCATCGAATTCTATGAAAGGACAAAGCTATAGTCGCTGCTCTAAAAGAGTAACTTTCATAATTTTAGGACAATACTAGAGTTTCACCCAATGCAAGAGATGTAGTCAAAAAGAAGAGTTGGTTTTCATAACCATGAATTACATCTAAAACATTTCTTGGATATGATTTAAATATAGTTTTACTTAATTTTTTTGTAAAAACATTCAAAAAATTTTATAAGTCAAATATATTTTGAGATGCCCAAACCTTTTTAAGTAGAAATAAATCACATATGCACCATTTCTTGTTGTAGGTAACATGTTGAGTTTGTAATGCACTATGATGTTTTACACCATATTCATTGTAATTTTCATGCTAATAATATTTTATGAGTGTGGCTTAGAATTTCTAAAACAATTAGCTAGGGAATTTATTCCAACCATTTTTTATGAAGGACTAAATGGATAATTCTTTTATAATAAAACATGTTTGTATGAAAATTGTAGCATTTGTGGTGGATTACCAAAACTAAAAAATTGTATTCATGAAGATGAAACAAGTGCAATTGGATAGGAATTAATTGGTTTGAAAAAATATGAATCTTTGATTTATCAAGTAAAATATGGCAAAGAATCTAAAAGGTATGAGCTTGTTATAAAATAGATACTAGTTTCAGAAGTTATGATCAAATTCAGGGAGAAAATTATTTATGAGTATTCAAGGCACACACATGGGGATAGGTGGTCAGATGAAAATTTTAAGATAAGTAAGGACACATTACCACTTGATTCTATTGTTCCAGTAGTCGACTTTGTTAAAAATTATACATCCAAACCATAAATGCAAGTTCAGTCACAATATTACAACTCATCAAAAGTTTCTATATTTGTGCATATATCATTCATGCATGCACCTAATATTATCGATCAAAATAAAAAAATATTAAGGGAGTACCACTTCTATATTAGTGACGACTGATCACCTTGTATAGAGTATGTGTACAGTTGTTTTGATAAGATCTATGGATAGTTGATTGAGAAGAACATTAATTTCAATCAACATTACATTTGGTTAGATAATTGCAAATCAAAATTAAAACATGGATAGATGTTTTATTGGTTGATCAAGATGTATGTTACTACTATTTTATAACATATTTTGAGTTTCATTGAGGTTGGGTATGAAAAAGGGGAACATGATAGTGCTAGAGCATGTGTAAAAAGATTCATTGTAAGGGAGGAGTTGAAATTTGACAAGGGTGCTCATTTGACTAATGCACAAAGCATGGTTGAATGGTGTAAGGAGAACATGTGCCATGGTTCTCAACCAATTATACTATTCATAGACATGTTTGGTTAATAGAAGAATACAACTTGGGAAAGTATGAGGATTGTATGACTGTAACGGGTTCAAGTGAGCTCCACTCATACAAGACACTTGACATGTTTTGGTTCTACATGCATAGACTCTATTTTTAATGAGCATGATTTACAAGAGTGGGTGGATGACTAGAGTTACATACCTTGAATTCAAATCAACACATATTAGGTTCCATGCGCATTACAATATATAGATATGGAATTGTCACATGACTTTGACCATGTGTCTAATCTAGTGCAGCTAGGTATAATATTATTCATTATGTAATATTTAATACCATTATCTATCTTCATATAGTGTCATTAAAATCTTTGTTTTTATGATATAGGGCATGTTTTTAAAGTTGTTGTATAGGAGGACAATGAAGAGGGGATAAATTACTACTTATGTCGGTGTATAGAGGAAAATAAAAAATTAACTTCCACAGTCATATATGGAGAAAACATTGAGGATCCTATTGGGTCTATAGTAGTTACTAGAACATGGATTAGATGATATACAATAAAAAATTTAGATATATAGTTGTTTCAAGACTTTAAAACACACAAGAAGATACCACACTATTTGAATTTGGTTCTTGTAATGGATATTCAGTTGAAAAAATATCATGGGAGGCTATTAAACAATAATCTATGGAAAGTTCATGAGTCAAACCATAAAATTACTCTTGATACTATCAATATTAGAATAGATCCTAATGGTTTGATAGATTGATATGTGTAGATATATTGACTTCTAAAATGTAGATATAATAAATTTTACCATTTTTTTTGATTTTGTAGGTAGTACATATAAATTTCATTGTTAATTACTTACTAACAATTTTTTGTAGGTTAGCGGTGCCATATAAGCTTTCACCTTCATGTAGTTGGTGTTATTAGTAAATAAATTCATATTCTTGAAGATAAGAGAATATTGTTAAAATTAATTAGTATTTGTCTTTGAAATGAGGTTGTCTTGAATGAAGGAATTTGTACAAGGAACATTGTGGCTATTTGAAGTGTTTGATATGGTCAAGTGACTTCATGAGTTGACCTATATTTGGGGATGGTGGTCTCCTTGATTCCATTTTGATCTTAACTGACCATGTCCTTTCATTCAATGCTTCATTTATTCTTCAACCAAATTTTTTTCAACTCCCATGAAGTAGTTCCATTATTATAGGGTATTTTTAAAGACCTTAAATGCTTCTTTGACTCCATTAAATGACTATTTTTTTGCTCAAGGTTATGGGTATCATGTTTGACATTTTTAAAATACTATTTATTAGGATATCATGGTCTAATATCTCCATATTTAGCATTTATTCCTTATTACTTGCGTGTAATTGTTTTCCAACTCCCAAGTTACTACTCTCTCATTGCATTCACTAGCATCTTCATGATAGTGCATGATTTTCAATGTAGGATCCCCACTTATGGCCTTTCCTCAAACCTAAACATGTAAATAAAATTTAGGCATATTTTAAGTCTTGTTACATCTCAAAATATTAAAAAAAACCTCAAATTAGAGACCTCTTTCCTTGGAGGGGCAAACTAGCTCCTCTTGATTCTTAACTACACCAATCCACCTCATTAGTGTAGCCAAGGTAGATAGTGTGTAGATAAAGATTATTATAATAAACATGAGGTATTACATATGTAAAACAAATATAATTCATAACTTGACTCATGCCAGCCTCTAACCTTGGGTAATAATCACTTTGTTTACAATAAGTTTCACTAGGCCACTAGCTTGCTAGGCCTGTTTGGATGTGGATAAAGAGTAACATTAGAGATATGAGATAAGAATAATATTTAAACCTATAAAAAATATTTAGATACTCTTTTACATCTTCTATTTCCATTATAATATCCAATACATTCATAAAGTGATTAAATACATCATCAAACACCATCAAATCAAATTTTATATCATTTATAGCAATAAAACTCGACTTATAACACTTTTGGTTCTCTCTCAGTCTAATTTTCCTTCTTTTTTGCATGTGCAAGCCTACATTTTTGAATTTTATCTTTCCTAAGGTACAATAAAAAAATTATACCACTTTAAATAGTAATTAAATTGAATTTTAGACCTTAAATCTAAATTTCAAGTCATTTAGAGCTATAAAACCCAAGTTATGACCCTTTTTGTGCAAACTAGTATCTACATAGTAGCAAAGCAAGTTAGTTTAGAAAATTTTTTGTATCTGGTGTTATGTATGGTTTCAAAAGTTTATTATTGTTTTATAGGTCTATTCAAACCCACTCTAAAACCTCAAATAATTGGATGGGTAGGTCCAATCAAGAAAAATCACCATAATCATACAGTTGCAGCCTTGTAGACCCTCCTTGTGGATGTGTGCATGCATTAGGGATATGAAATTGACTTTGGAGGTATAAATGACATGGAATGTATATTTTTTAGATATTAGAATTGTAATAAGAATTGGATATGACCTTAAAAATTGTATGAATGATTTTAGAGTGCTCCCAAAGACTCAATATCTCCAACCATGCACAAACCTATTGATGACTTTAACTTTTTCACCTTGTGTACAAGTTTATGACTGATCCTTTCAAATTTATTCATGGTAATAAATTATTTAAATGATTATTTTTTCTTATAAAATATCTCTCCATTATTATAAGGACATGAACATGTTTGGATCAATCATAAGTACCTAAACTTGTCTCTTATCAAATGACTGCAAACCTCTTCATATGAGCTCCTATGTATGACAAAAAATATTGTATGCCATCCCTATAGGTGTTTAAAATTTGAAAGGTATTATGGATTGGTATGAATATCAATATAGGATTTCCATTGTTTCTTGATCATGTTTAATATCTTCCAAGCTTGGTATGCTTTGGTATGAGTACTTTGTAATCCACATAGGAATGGGTGGTGGGTTTGTCGATCGGGCATAACGAGAGGAAAATAACATGGTATTAGATATTATGAACATGTTATAAAGTTTTGGAATTGATATTTTTTAGTTAATAAGCATGCAGAATGGAGCTCTCAAATAACAACTCAAACTTTGAAAGCATTTATTGTCAATGTTTCTACCCTCTTGAACACTAGTAAAAAAGTATTTTTGGGTGGGATCTGATGTCAGGGTCATGGAAACATGTGTAATTCACACACACACACACACACACACACACACACACACACACACACACACACACACACACACACACACACACACACACACACACACACACACATGTTATCCAAGTGATATTTTTTCCCCTGGGGTTCCCAAAGGTAAAAATGCTTATTGGAGCTCGAGAAGTTATCTTTTCATTGCTAAAAAGTTGTATTTTAGGACCCGTTACTACAAATTATGCCACAAATTGATTTCGAAGGTTTAGTTAAAGTGATTTATTGTGTAATAAGAGTTTTAAAAAATGTATAGGAGGGATCTTATGGTTAATAAAAATTAATTATAGTTTTCATTCTATGCATGTTTGAAGTTAGGTTAAAATTTTGCATTTTTATTGTATTGAGAAGGGCATTCTTGAGGCTAAAATGGATGGTGGCTTTGTCGACCGAGTATGAAAAAAGGTCACCATAGATATTATATACCCATTTTATCATGTTTTTAGTTCCAATTTCTAGTGAAGAAGCACTAGAAATGGATTTTTTGAACAATAACTCAAACTTTGACAATATTTATTGTCAGTGTTTTCGCCCTCTAAATAGTAGTGAAAATTATTTTCAAGTGGAATTGGACATAAAGCTCATGAAAAAACATGAAATTAAATACACACACACACACACACACACACACACACACACACACACACACACACACACACACACGATATAAGTTATATGTTTTCACCTATGGGTATAAGATGCTAAAAATGCATGTTGGAGCTCGAGAAGTTATTTCTTCACTGCCAAAAAAATGTATTTTAGGACATGTTACTGCAACTTATGCCACAAATTACTCTCAAAGGTTCAACCAAAGTGATCTGGGGTGAAATAAGATTTTTCATACATATAGAGGATGGATCTTATGGTTTGTTGAAACAAATTAAAATTTTTATTCTATGCATGTCTAAATTTAAGCTAAAATTCTACATTTTTCTTTAATTGGGAAGGACATTCTTGAGGCCAAAATGGGTGGTGGGTTTGCCTACGGGGCATGAGGGGAGGCCAATAATGTTGTACTAGAAATTATTAACCTAGATTAATGTGTTGGTAGTTCCATTTTATAATTAAGAAGTATCAAAAATGAAGTTATCAAATAACAACTCAAACTTTGACAACATTTGTTGTCAGTGTTTTTGCCCTCCTGAACAGTAGTGAAAATGTATTTTCGGATGGACTTGGATGTCAAGGTCATGGAAACATATGTAATTTGACTATATAGATATTATATAAGTGATATTTTTTCACTTGGGGATCTCAAATGTAAAAATGTTTGTTGGAGCTTGAGAAGTTGCCACTTCATTGCTAAAAGTGTTATTTGAGGATCCACTACTACAACTTATGCCATGTATTGCTCTTGAAGGTTTGGATAAAGTGATTTGAGGTGAAATAATATTTTTTAAAAATGTAAAGGAGAGATATTATATTTCATGAAAATCAATTATAGTTTCCATTATATGCATGTATGAAATTAGGATAAAATTCTACATTTTTCTTGTAATGGGACAGTGTTCTCGAGGCTGGAATAGGTGGCGGGTTTCTAAACCAGGCATGATAGGAGGCCAATAATGTGGTAATTTGTGTTATATACCCATAAAAATATTTTTTAATTTAAATTCTATAATTAATAATAACGAAAAATGGAGTTATCAAACAACAACATGAACTTTTACAACATTTGTTATTATTATTTTGCCCTTCTGAACAGTAGTAAAAATGTATTTTTGAGTGGAATTAGACGTCAGGGTTTTGGAAACACATGAAATTTGCCTATATAAGTGTTATCTAAGTGATATATTTTTATCTATGGGTCCCGAAGATAAAAATTCTTATTGGAGCTTGAGAAGTTGTCTCTTCACTGCTAAAAAGTTACATTTTAAGCCATGTTACTTCAAATTATTCCATAAATTTCTCTCAAAGGTTCAACCAAAGTGATCTTGGGTTAAATAATATGTTTTAAACATGAAGAGGAGGGATCTTATATCTCATAAAAATGAATTATATTTTTTTTCTATGCATGTCTAAAGTTAGGCTAAAATTCTACATTTTTTTTGTATTGGGAAGGGTGTTCCCAAGGCCAGAATGGGTGGTGGGTTTGTTGACTAGGCATGATAAGAGGCCAAGATCATGGTATTATATATTATCCAACTATATGGATGTGATTTAAGTTATATTTGACATCAAATAAGCACCGAAAATGAAGTCCTCAAATAAAAACTCAAACTTTGACAACATTTGTTGTCGATGTTTTAACCAACTTGAATAATAGTGAAAATGTATTTTCAGGTGGACACGGACATCAAGGTCATGGAAACACATGTAATTAACCTATATATATATGTTTTAAATGTGATATATTTTCATCTTGGAGTCCCAAAGGTAAAAATGCATGTTGGAGCTCGAGAAGTTGTCTCTTCACTAGTAAAAGTTACATTTTAAGACTTGTTACTTCAACTTATGCCATGAATTTATATTAAAGGTTACTATAAAGTGATTTAGGGTGAAATAAGTTTTTTTAGATAATTATATTAAGGATATTAATATTCATCAAAAAAACTTATAGTTTATGTTCTATGCATGTCTAAAGTTAGGCTAAAATTTTGTATTTTTCTTGTACTAGGAAGGGTGTTCTTGTGGCTGAAATAGGTGGTGGGTTTGTTGATCGAGTGTGATGGGAGGCCCATAACGTGGTCACATATGTTATTAAACCATTTATATGTGTTTTAAGTTCCAATTTTCAATGAATAAGCACCTAAAATGGAGTTATCAAACAACAAATCAAACTTTGACAACATTTATTGTTAGTGTTGTCGCCCTCCTAAACAATAGTGAAAATATATTTCCAGGTGGACTTAGATGTCAGGATAATGGAAAAATGTGTAATTAAACTATATATATGTGGTCCATGTGATATATTTTCACCTAGGGGTCCTGGAGGTAAAAGTTCCTTTTGGAGCTCGAGAAATTATATCTTCACTGGTAAAAAGTTGCATTTTAGGACCTGTTATTGTAATGTATGCCATGAAATGCTCTCGTAGGGTTAGAAAAAGTAATATAGGGTTAAATAAGAGTTTTTATACATGTATAATATGTATCTTATATGTCATATAAATGACTTATATTTTTTGTTCTATGCATGTCTAAAATTAGCCTAAAATTCTACATTTTCCTTGTATTGGGAAGGGCATTCTTGAGGTCAAAATGGGTGGTGGGTTTGTCAATCGAGCATGATGGGAGGAAAATAATGTGGTAATATATGTTATCCACCAATTAAAATGTGTTTTAAGTACCATTTTTTATTTAATAAGAACAAGAAATGAAGTTCTATCAAACTTTGATAACATCTATTATCAGTGTTTCTACCATCCTGAACAGTAGTGAAAATGTATTTTTGGGTGGACTTGGATGTCAGGGTCTTAGAAACACATGTAATTTAAATATATATGAGTGATACAAGTGACATATTTTTTCTTAGGGATCCCAGAGGTAACAGTTCTTCTTGAAGCTCAAGAAGTTGTCTCTTCACTACCAAAACGTTACATTGTAGGACTTGTTATTGAAACTTATGCCATGAATTGCTATTGAAGTCTCAGAAAAATTTATTTGGGGTGAAAGAATAGTTTTTAGACTTGTAGATGAGGGATATTGTAGTTCATAAAAATGAATTATAGTTTAATTTTTATGCATGTCTTAAGTTAAGCTAAAATTTTGCATTTTTTTGTAATAGGAAAGACATTCTTGAGGCCATAATGGGTGGTGGGTTTTTAAAACCAACATGATTGGAGGAAAATAACATGGTCATATAAATTATTAACCCATATTAATATGTTATAAGTGATAGTTTATAATTAAGATGTATTGGAAATGGATTTCTTAAACAACAACTCAAACTTTAACAACATTTATTGTCAGTGTTTTTGCCCTCCTAAACAGTAGTGAAAATGTATTTCTAGGTGAACTCAGATGTCAAGGTTGTGGAAACATGTGTCATTTTCCTATCATACACATTTGAATAATATGATATATTCATATATAGTCTATTATAACTATGTTTAAATGTTTGTATGAGCTTAATTATACTATTGGTGAAGTGAGATATTGTTGTTTACCTTTCTCGAAAGGTGTTAGGAAGGTTAGATAGACCTTAGACTCTATGAACAACTTTTGAAAATATCTTGGGCTTCATGGAACTATATAAACCTTGAGATAGACACAATAAAGATAAATTGACCTTATAAGGAAAATCATTGAGAGAGAAGGTCTAGAATTTGATCTATAATTGTTTTAAGAACCTATTCTTATGATCAAGTGGGTTCCATGTTTCAAATAAGCTTTGTATGTTTGATCTGACAATATAAAGATTAAAAAACCTATACGGGTTAAGGTAATCGAGGTTTATTATAAATAAAAATGGTCATATCTATACATCTAAGCCTTAGGATTCCACTAAAACTCTGTGTAAGAGTATAAAGGAGTGTGATAGATTATTTAAGAAAGAGTAATAGTCTTGGTAAGATAAAAGCATCCTGATATGAGGATAAGTATCATTGGTATCTAAGATACCAATATAAGTGGATATATAAGAGAGGATAAGAATATCTAGTAGAGGCCATAGGTAGAGTACTGTTAGTGACCTAAATGGTTAAACAATTAGAGAACTCAAAGTCAGATTTTGAAAACAAATTGTTAAGGGTATGGGTCTATTTTAATGAATTTGTGATAGAGTTTTTGAAAAAAATCCATAGTGAAAAATCTCATTAGTAATATTTCTAATATAATATGACAAATTATATTTTTCCTACTATCACATGACTTTCAATCATCTAAAATTATCAAATATGGATCAATGGTCAAACATTACACTTCATTGTTGATAATGGAACTCAAAAATGGCTCATTTCTCATAAATTAGTTTTGAAATATAATAATAAAATCCATAAAGGATTACAAAATAAAAACATAAAATAATGTTAGGTGAAAGCCATATAGGCACATGTACAATGTCAATAAAAAATAGATTACCATAAAGGCATACAAAAAATGTGTACATTGCCATATAGGCACACAAAAAAGTAAATCACGTAAGACATGATTTATTCATGAAATAGACTCTCTCTCTCTCTCTCCCTCTCTCTCTTTCTTCCTTGAATAAGACCCTCCTTGGGATGCTCTGTTGATAGATAGAGATCCCTCAAATACCGTAGATTGCTCCAAGGTCTGACTATGGGTCCTACACTCATAGCTCACTTGTAACCAAACCTCTTTAAACATAAGTATTGCTATAAAATTAACATAAAATACATGCAATAAAGTTAAGAAATTAATTTTAAAATAGAATAAAATACAATCTAATTTTGACGCTCTATTGGGTCAGTGACAGGTTGAGCTGCATGAATAGGAGTATGAAATGAGGGAAAAACATGATAAGTTTTCCTACTAATCATCTGAATGGGACTATCATATGTCATGGCCCAACCCAACATACATAATACATTCACATAAGTTATATTTCTCAAGCAATTATGCAGTAAAATTATTAAGAAAAGTCTATCTTACAATTCAAAATTACAAGTTAATATGGACCTCTATAAGGTCATGTGAAGATGACATTAATATAATAATGCCTATGTCTATCTCCACTCATAGTGATGGAGGAGTGTCTAATCGAGACATCAACTGAATAAACAAGGTCTCACTTAGTTTTCTATAAAGTATCAAAGATATATGGTAATTTTTTCTCCTTTATTAAACCAAGCATGTAAGATTAACTCAAAATTTTACCTCTGTATAAGCAAAATGTGTCTTTATAACACATGCATATATAGTATTGGATGGGCAAAATTTTTTATCCACTCGTAGTGATGGGATAGTGTCTACTTGAGACATCAAATGAACAAACAAGTTATTACTTAGTTTTCTATAAAGTATGAGAGATATATGGTAATTTTTTCTCCTTTATTACACCAAGAGTGTAAGATTAACTCAAAATTTTACCTCTATATAAGTAAAAGTTATCGTGATAACATAGGAAGATTCAATAGTGGATGGGCCTTTCACTGGCTCCGTGTATGTAAACAATGGTTGCATAAGATCAAATCCTACAACCATAGACTATTGATGAGCTCAAAATATGGCTCATCATTGACATGTTATTTCCTTAAAATCATCTCTCAAAGGATAATATCTTATACAAATCTTATATTCTTAGATAGCTATTACATGGAAAATAGATATTTGTCTTGTTTATATTAAACCAAAGACTGAATCTTTACTTTGTCATTAATGTCTAATATATAGCATGTTTTAGTGATCTTTCATGTGAAGAATGCTCAGAAAGAAGACACAGGTGATGTATAAAGAACATTCCATTTTGATCTCCATCCAATAGAACTTTGGACTCTGCAGGCTTGTTTCTATGGACTATGCAGGCTCATTTTTATAGACTCTGTAGGCTCGTTTCTATGGACTTTGTAGGCTTGTTTCTACGGACTCTATAGGCTCATTTCTATAGAATCCATAGGCTTATTTCTATGGACTCCATAGGTTCATTTCTATGGACTCCTTAGGGTCAATACCGAGAATTTTGTAAGGGTAGTGGGAAGCTGGAAACCAGATAGGATAAGAAAGAACCATTCCAGCTAGAATCACATAAGGAAAATAACCACCTACTATTTTGAAGGGCCTACTTTTGATAAATTTGTATATAATCATATTTTAGGACTATTATAGGATAGGATATTTATGTCATCAAAATAATTGGATCTCTTGGAAATCCAATCTATGGATAAAGGGATCAACTAGGAGTCCTATTCTTTTACATCCTATTATGAGTTGAATGTATTAGTATAAAGTGTAAGACTTTTGACTATATAAAAAAAAGGAAGAAAGGAAAATATAGGGGTATAGATAAAATAGAGGATTGAGATTTAGATAAGCATACATGTTTCAATCAAATTGTAATTATTTCATTTCTATGAATTAATACTTCAAGTTTCCAGCACTGATTAAGTTTTGTTCCTGAGTCTGAGAGGAGCAAGGGCCCACTCTCCTTGGAACCAGGAACTATGTACAGTATTTATGTTCTATTTTATTAGTTATAATCTTATTACTATTTGCATTTATTTATAAAAATATCAAAACAAATTCATAATTTAAAAAGAGCATTTTCTTATTTCATTTCTTTTCTACACAAAGTATCTTTTCTTTTACAACAGAAGTGTGAAGCAGATTCCCTTTCGTAAGTAGGAGTGTGAATTTAATTTACCTACAAACATAAAATAGGAGTGTGATCTTTTAGTTCCAGCAAAAGAGTGGATTGATTTGATTTCTTTCTTTTTCAGCAAAAGCATGAATTAAGTAGTTTAGTCAAAGTTAGAATAGGATTAACAAGCACCCCCATAAGCAGACTTCTAGATCTACCATCCCATACCTTACTGCAGATAGCTTTGGACACTGGCCCTGGTTGATAAGACACCAATTGCATATTGGTTAAATGAGGAGTTAGACGACACTCATCATTTTTGGTGCCATTGCTGGGAAACATAAGGTGTTAGTAAGGTAATAATTATTGATCTAGAGTAAAAAGAAAAATTTGTAAAAATCATAAAACAAAAACAATTAATAAATTGATGTACCATCCTAGAGATTCTAAAGGATGATTTATTCCGAAGTTTCCACCAAGAACACAAGTGGACACTCCTTCAACATCTCTAAGTAGTGAACCAGAGGATACAAGTGAAACCTATTTGCAAGAATCTTCTGAAACTAGGATAGGAACCAGGCCATTGCCACATGCAAGCCCCATAGGACAAATTCCTCAAGATCAATCTCTTGCAGGAAGACATTATTTAGAGATTGCCAAAGAATTAGAAGAAGCATTTCAGAGATCCATAGCTGAAGAAAATTTTGAAAACTTGGAATAACCTATAACTGAGACCACAAACATTCAGTGGGAAGATCATCCCAATTTTGAAATATCATTAGAAAAAGAAATGGCTCACCAACAAAATCAACAAATCGCACAACTAGGAATAACTTTCTCTTTTCCTATTATTGTAGATCCTAATGATCAAACCCCCATGAAAAATATTTCACCAGCTAATCTGCCAAATTTATGGGGATGATCTACAGAAGATCCTGATCAATTCCTGTTTGAATTTAAGGTTTTATGTCAAACCTATGATTACACAACTAATAGCTAGAAATTAAAACTATTTCCTTCTACACTTAAAGATGCAACTATGAGATGGTTTATGGGTTTACCTAGAAATTCTATTAGAATGTGGGATGACATGGAAACATAATTCTTGAACAAATACGAAGATTACTGTCAAGTGTGAGAAAGAAAAGAGGATTTCTTCAAGATCAAACAAAATGAGGATGAATCTTTAGAGGGTTATTTGGATAGATTCATGTTCACTCATAAAAGAAGCAATTATCCACTCACTGAAGATTTTCACAAATTGGTTTTCTTGAAAGGATTGGATGAAGACACTAGAGATGCCTTAAATCTGATGGGCAGAGGAGACATAAATAAGTTGGATTTTGATCATATTTCTGAGCTTTGTACCAATTAATCTAAAAAAAAACTTGGAATTAGGAAAGGAAAGTTGGGGAAATCTAACGAAGTGGGTAAATTAATGGAAGAATTTGCTAATCTCAAAATAGATATTTTGGTTACACTAAATAGTACTTTGGATGGCCTTCAAGCTAAGGAAAATGCAATAGAACCTTTAGCAATTTACTATCCTAAGTGTAGACAGAAAGACACCCTTAGAAACTGTCCTCTAGATAGAACCAATATTTCATCATGTGGGATATGTGATGCAATAGATCATGATATCAAATATTGCACCCTTCTACCTATTTTAAAGAATCAAATGAAAACACAAGTCCAGTCCACTGAAGAAGTAAATTACATTTAGAGACAAAACTTTGCTCCACAAAACTAGGCTCAACGAAAATTTAGTGCAATAAATCCGTTAATCCATGGATGGCACCATGGAATGTTTCAGTTCCTTCACCATTTTATAATCAACCCCAAATTCCATCAATTCAAAATCCATAGGCAGGACAAGATTGGATGCCAACGCCTCCATGGATGGTGCCACAACCACAACAACAATGGATACCACATCAACATTGGATGCCATAACCATATCAATAATGGAATCAGTAGTGGAACCCATAGTCACAATTCACCCAACCAAGAAGACCACTTCAACAACAAACCATTATGCCACCCCCAGTTATTCAACAACAAGGATAAATTAATCAGCCCTCAATGCCTGCACAACCAATAGTGAATCCAAATAATAAATAACTAGCCCCTATTTATGTTAATGAATAGGAAGAAACAATCAATGTGGGAGCTATTGAGTACTCAGACATACATTTGAGATCAGGAAAAACTATACAAAAACCTCTAGTACTCATTTCTGAGATATTAGATGAAAATAAACAGACAAAATCATCTCAATTAAACACTGGAGAAGCTGAAATCAAAATGAGCCCTGAAGAAAACAAAGGAAACACTACTACACCAGTAGTTCCTTTTCCTGAAAGATTAAGAGAAACTGATATCAAACTATATTCAAACTTGGTCCATGAGTTTCAAAAGATTAATATTGAGGTACCCCTTCTACAAGCTATTAGGGATAAACTTGAATTAAATAAGATCATCAAAAACCTATGTATTAAGACACCTGGGAGGAAGGTAAAATATCTTGAAACCATTTATGTTGATGGAAAAGTTGCTGATTTATTAGCAGGAAAACTATTAGTTCTAAAATATGCAGATCTGGGAACCCTAGTGATCACAGTCACAATCGGAGGAAAATAAATTCCTAACGTTTTGGTAGATTTGGGAGCAACAATCAATGTCATGACAACTGATAATCTCCATGCATTATCTCTTATAAAAATTCAACCTACAACTACCATTCTTCAAATGGTGAACCAGTCGGCAACAAAACCAGAGGGAACTATAGAAAATGTTGAAGTCTTAATAGAATCTTGGGAATATCTAGTAGATTTCATGGTCTTGCAAACCAAAAAAAAGAATCTAGGATATCCTATAATCATAGGTAGACCATGGTTGGATACTATAGTAACATTTATTGATTGCAGGTCAGGAGACATGACCATTTCCAATGGGTTAAAATCCAAATGCATCTCTTTGTATCCTCCTGCAAAACCATCAACAAATCGTATACAAGAACTTTGGGTGGATGAATAAAATAACACATTAGACAAAATTTCCTCCTTAGCCATGATCACATTCAAAGAGAACTTGGAAGAATTGAATGGAGACAGATACCCAGAATCTATGGACTCTGCCACTCTAGAAACTACGGACTCTGCCAGTCCAAAAGATACAGACTGCCTTAGTTTAGGATTCTTAGGTCCGATGGAAAATATTGAAACCTCCACTTCTACTTTTGCTAGTACTTCTTCATCATATGATCATAGAATGATTTAGGAAAGTGTGTGGAAATTGGCAAAACAACAACAAACTCATTTATTAGATGCATTTCATTATTCTTTAGCAAGACTGATTCCTCCTAGAAAAGAGTTTGTTGATAATGTAACTATGTTTCATAAGATACTTCCTCATCCATGTCCTCTGAACTCATTAATTAGTGAGTTTAAAAAAATAGAATCCAACTACCCAGGTACAAAACCAATAATGGTATTACCTAGAAATTTTTTGAACATCAATAGTTGGTTGACAAATGAAGAGGAAGATCAACTCTTTGAAGTATTGGAAAGACATACCAAGGCTTTTGCTTGGGATTATACCAACATGAAAGGAATTCACCCCAGCATATGCACTCATCACATCTACACAAAATCTGTCAAACCGGTCAGACAATCACAAAGAAGAATAAACCCAACACTAAAGGAAATAGTCAAAACATAAATCCAAAAGTTGCTGGAAGTTGGGTTTATTTACCCCATTTTAGACAGACAGTGGGTGTCACCTCTGGTAATTGTGCCTAAGAAAAATGGAAAGTTAAGAGTATGTGTGGATTATAGAGAATTAAACAAAGCAACATTAAGGAATTACTTTCCTTTACTTTTTATTCATCAAATTCTTGATAATCTGGCAGGAAAGAAATATTTTTCTTTCCTGGATGGGTTCAGTGAGTATAACCAGATAACTATAGCAGCTGAAGATCAAGATAAAACCACATTTACTTGCCCTTGGGGAGCTTTTTCTTACTAAGTACTTCCATTTGGACGTTGTAATGCTCTGGAAACCTTTCAAAGAGCAGTTCTGGCAATCTTCTCTGACCTTACAAATGGTTGTGTTGAGGTATATATGGATGATTTCACTGTTTATGGTGAAACTTATGAAGAAGCTCTTACCAACTTGGAAAGAGTATTGATCAGATGTGAGGAACATCAATTATCTTTGAGCAATGAGAAATATTTGTTGATGATGGATGAAGGAATAGTCCTGGGACACTATATTTCTGCAAAAGGCATTCAGGTAGATCCAAAGAAAGTCAAAATAATTTCCAACTTGCCTATTCCACAAACACAAACTAAAGTTAAGATTTTTTTAGGACATGCTGGTTACTGTAGACACTTCATAGATAAGTTTAGCCAAATAGCTGCCCCTATGTTTGCTTTGCTTACAAAAGATAGTACATTCGAATGGAGTGATAGTTGCCAACAGGGCTTTGAAACCATCAAAGATAAACTTGTTACTGCTCCAATATTAAGAGGACCATATTGGACTAAGCCATTCCATATATACATAGATGCTTCTAATACAACAATAGGAGTAGTTCTTGGACAAAAAGATGAAGAGGGTAACATGTATGATATATATTATATTAGAAAAAGCATGACATATGCTGAAAGAAATTACACCACAACTGAGAAGGAATTCTTAGCTGTAATTTATGCAATGAACAAATTCAGACACTACATAACAGGCTATAAGGTATTTGTCTATACAGACCATTCAGCTATTAGATATCTTACCAACAAACCAATTGTGGGAGGTATGATTATTAGATGGCTATTGCTCTTACAAGAATT
>JARHVA010000286.1:1087500-1107500 GCA_037957365.1 Torreya grandis
GAATAGAAATGGATTGGCATGAGATATAGACCTCCTTTGTTGATCATACCCATTCCAGGATGGTAGAGTTGGGCTCCACAATCAGAAGAACAATTCAGTATATGGAAATAGCTGATTCAAACACATCAGGGATTCACCAGCAATTTAGACAGACACATAACAGATGAGTTTGATGAATATGATTTGAGTAAGAGTGTAGAAAGCAGAAGCTAGAGCTATGAATGCTAATACATGTTTGCAATGGGACTTACAAAAGGTAAAGCTTGGGGGAGATGATGAGCTCAAAATATGGCTCATCATTGACATGTTATTTCCTTCAAATCATCTCTCGAAGGATAGTATCTTATACAAATCTTAGATTCTTAGATAGTTATTACATGGAAAATAGATATTTGTCTTGTTTATATTAAACCAAAGACTGAATCTTTACTTTGTCATTAATGTCTAATATATAACATGTTTTAGTGATATTTTGTGTGAGAAATGCTTAGGAAGAAGACAGAGGTGATGTACAAAGAACATTCCATTTTGATCTCCATCCAGTAGAAATATGGACTCTATAGGCTCATTTCTACGGACTCTATAGGCTTGTTTCTACAGACTCTGCAGGCTCGTTTCTACAGATTCTACAGGCTCATTTCTACAGAATCTGTAGGCTTGTTTCTATGGACTATATAGGCTTGTTTCTATGGACTCTTCAGGCTTGTTTCTACGAACTTTGTAGGCTTATTTCTATGGACTCCGTAGGGTCATTTCTATGGACTCCGCAGGGTCAATACCAAGAATTTTTTAAGGATAGTGGGAAGCTGGAGACCAGATAGGATATGAAAGAACCATTCAAGCTAGAATCACATAAGGAGAATAACCACTTGCTATTTTGAAGGGCCTACTTTTGATAAATTTTTATATAATCAGATTTTAGGACTATTATAGGATAGGATATTTATGTCATCGAAATAATTGGATCTCTTGGAAATCCAATCTCTGGATAAAGGGATCGACTAGGAGACCTATTCTTTTGCATCCTATTTTGAGTTGAATGTGTTAGTATAAAGTGTAAGACTTTTGACTATATAAAAAAAAGGAAGAAAGGAAAAAATAGGGATTTAGAGAAAATAGAGGATCGAGAGTTAGATAAGCATACAAGTTTCAATCAGATTGTAATTATTTTATTTCTATGAATTAATACTTCAAGTTTACAACACTGATTAAGTTTTGTTCTTGAGTCTGAGAGGAGCAAGGGCCCACTCTTCTTGGAACCAAGAAATGTGTATGATATTTATGTTCTATTTTATTAGTTAGAATCTTATTACTATTTGCATTTATTTATAAAAATATCAAAACAAATTCATAATTTAAAAAGAGCATTTTCTTATTTCATTTCTTTTCTACGCAAAGTATCTTTTCTTTTATAGCAGAAGTGTGAAGTAGATTTCCTTTCGTAATTAGGAGTGTGAATTTAATTTCCCTACAAACATAAAATAGGAGTGTGATCTTTTACTTCCACCAAAAGAGTGGATTGATTTGAGGTCTTTCTTTTTTAGCAAAAGCATGAATTAAGTAGTTTAGTCAAAGTTAGAATAGGATCAACAAGCACCCCCATAAGCAGACTTCTAGATCTACCATCCCATACCTTACTGTAGATAGCTTTGGACACTAGCCCTGGTTGATAAGACACCAATTGCATATTGGTTAAATGAGGAGTTAGACGACACTCGTCAACTATGATGATGAAGTTGATGTCTCCTCCTAGAAACTTAAAAAATACATATATAATATTTATTTTTTTGTGTAAATTAATTGTTAGATTCTAAATTTACAAATATAACTTAAATTTGACATGACATTTATATAAAAGATACCTATATATATGTAGTGGCCGATGACTGCACACCAAATGTGCGTGACAAAAACACTTCACTCAAGACTATATAATCCAACCCCTCTAAACCACCAATGTCATCATCATCATAAGGTTTAATACATATAACTCCACAAGATCTTCAAGGATGGGGTTGGTTATGCACACTAAGTGGCATATATCTAGCATCAGTTGATGAAAACCTATAAGTTTATGTTGAACGAGTATATCCATAAGAACAATAAGTACATGTAGAGTGTTTATCACCATTACCTCCTTCACGACATAAGGGATCTCAGGATGAAGTGGATTTTGGGTAGGGATTCTTGTAGGTCAATTAGGTGTACAATGTACTCCTGGTTGATCTTATGGATATCCTTTCACTTAGCCATGAAACTCACCATAATCAAAATAATTTGGAATCTCATTAAGGATAAACTCACAGTAGAGTTTCCTAAAAAAACCAATGGGATATTTTGGTTGTTACATGGTGGATTATCAAACACCATCTACTATCATTCAAATAAATTGGCTTTGGTCAAATTATGTTAGCACCTATGGATTGGGAAATGTTTAGCAGTTACTAGAAATGGTGCATTAGTGTCTAGGTTAATGAATAATGCACAAATGCCTGATTTTGATATTTGTTTATTTTTGAACTTACATTTTGATAAATTTTCAACATAATAAGCCTTAAAACTATCTTTACATAATTCCCATATATTAATTAACTCATTATTGAGTTAACTTGACCCGATATTAACTCTAGGTTATTAGCTAGATAGTTGTGGTGGGTGTTGGTGGATGTGGGATCCTTGATTCTCCTGATTACTTTATAAATTTCAATTTAGTTTTCCACAATGTGTGATGTTATATCCTCCTGGATGCTTGGGGGATCTTATGTAATTATAGGATGCTTAGGTGGAGGGTTAGCTAGAGGATTAAAAGGTTTAGGTGGATGGTTAAGTATAAGATTATGACGGTTAGGTGGAGGGTTAGGCAGAGGGTTAGAAGGGTTAGGTGGAGGGTTAGCCATAAAAATAATAGGGTTAGGTGGAGGTTATGTGGATGATTATGGTCTCTTGAAATGGATTAGTTTGTTTTTAATAAATAATTTACAAATTAAATAATGTAAAAATAAAAAAATGGTAAAATACAACGTTAATATGTGTATTTTTTGATCACTTACCTCATGTACATGGTGGCATTATGAATTTAGGGATGTGTCGATATTTACAATGGAATATTGATGAGTTTTGAGATATTTAGAGGAGAAAATAAATCATGGAATAACACTTTGGAGTCAGAAAAATGGTAAGTAGAGTGTTTAATTATGAGTTTTTTCTAAATAAATATAAATAGGTAACGTGCATGTGTTATGGCTTGGTAATTACCAAGCCATAATGTTAATAGTGTGTATTCATTATTCACATAATGAGAGCACATTATGTGAATGACACGTACATGTTATAGGGTATGTCCATGGATTTATCCTCCAACTCCATGTGCATACCTTTAAGTTTTGTCCTCCTATTTTTTATGTTTGTTAGGAGATCTCATTCCTTATTCATTTACAATTATGACCCATGAGCCTCCAGTAGAGGCAATGTACATGACATTTCAATGTTTTATCTTTTTCTCCTTTGTAAAATACTTTAGAGACTTTTAAAATCCATTTTTTACCTATAGCTACAAAATACAATATTTTAAATTGTTAATTTTAAATTTAATTTCTTGATCTAGTTCATATTTTGTCTATTACACACATTTTCTATTGTACATACAGTTGTAAATCAAAACCATGTATAGGGTCTTTGTATATCATTAATAGCAATAGCCTTGAGGACTGGGAGTCACTTTGGAAAGTTGTGTTCATTCCACATTTAACCTTATTAAACTTTAATTAGCAAACATTTAATTATTATTTTTTTATTATATGATACATCTAGTTTTAATTGGTCTATTTTTTTAATTCAAAATTTCCCACATGAGTCTTAGTAAAATATGGAAACACTAAAGGAAATACATATGTGCTTGAATAATTTGGTGTGATTAAAATTACATATTGCATATACAAAACACTATGATTTTAATTTATTAAAAACACTTGTACACAAATGCATGAATCATACTATGATTAGTTATAGTTTATAGAGATAAGCATAACTCTATGAATGTTAATGTTTGTACTGTACAACCCAACCCTAATTCCTTATCAAAATTAGCTTATAAAGTGACAACTGAGGTTCACAAAGTCCTAATTTATTTTTTGATAGGGGATGTTAAGATATTTTTTCTTGAGGAGTTACCCGATATGGTGTTCAAGGATGAGTATCTAAAAATATTAAAAAGAGACACATGTTATAAGTCTCTGCTCTCTAAATCACTAGGGAAGCATCCCTCCTTAGATGTTTTTATCCCTTGGATAAAAAAAATTGGAGCATGGTTTCTGATCCCATTTTTTGTTGATGGAAAATGGATTCTTTCTAATTTAGTTATAGACAATGTAGGATAGAGACTTATAGGGAATAATGGTCCTTGGTTCTTTGAGTAGATTTGACCAACCAACATGCATAATTGATGAGTTACTTTGCATCTTAGATTCAAGCATTTATAGACTACCTTGTAAACATAAACAATAGATTATTTGATACATATCATAATTACTTAATTTTTATAATAAATATTGTTAGCTGTAGTCATTTTCCATGAAATTTTATTTTTTGTAATTTTTTTTTGTTTTGGCACATTTGAATGTCCAAAATGCAGAAATGATTTTTTTTGACCACTTGGGTTAATATCATCCCATTTATGATGGTACTATCCTACATGAGATGTAATATTCTAAATGCAACATTATTATATAATGTTTTTGACCATTTAGGTTGATTTTATCCCCTATTCCTATTGATACTTTAACTAAATAGTTTTACATGTATATTAAATTTATTGTGATCTAAAACTGATATGACTTTGTTTTTTTTGAAGTGTGATCTACATGCATGAGAGTTCCAATGTGGTGTAGTATATGACTATATTTATAGAGATTTGGTTAATTGATATAAATTGGTAGATACTAAAGGAGGATAATATAGAACATGTTGGCTAATTAGGTGAAGTTTCATATAATATGTACTTGATGATAATATTGGCTTAGAGGTGGAACCCTGATACTTGAAATTTTTGGTTATTGATAGAAGAGATGACCATAAAAATCAAGGATATATGGTGTAACTTACTATTTACCATTGTTTGAAAGATCCATTTTAATGGATTCAATGTTCAACATACTTGTGGTGATCCCATAGATATATGATAGGTAGAGGATAGGGTACCAATTAGGGTGGTATAGTTTTACTTGAGAATATTACATGTTTAGATGTTCTGCAGTTGCATAAATTTATATGTTATATACTTGAATCATTTGTGGTATTTAATGGGGGATACATGGTGATATTTTATCATGTGTATAATATTTTTTACTCTATTTAGGAGAGTCATACTATATATTATTGTGGGTGTAGCATGTTAGCCCACTTATATCAACACTTATCTAGATTTACCTTGGAGGTTCATGTTGGTGGGTTTGGAGTGACCACATTTTTACATGTATGGGCATATGATAATACCATTGTGGTCTATCCATTTGGAAATCACCACTAAAATTTGTATTTGTGCATAAAATTGGTGATTTTATTCTTAATATTTATAAAATTTCTATTCTGTGAAATTATGATTATTCATCTAAATAGCCAAATTATAGATTGAGATCACTCTTCCTTTTATTATATAATAATATCACATCCTATATTAGGAATTTCACTATGATTATTGATTTTACAATTTCTTCACTTGAGGATGAAACTCACAACTAACATATTTTATGAGATTATATCCCTATACCAGCTCATGTATTTTGGATTACAATTTAATAGGGATTTTTAGTTTGGATTCATATTGGTAAGTTTTAAAGATTTGGATAACCTTGCATAGAAGAAAAAATGATTTCCCATTGGTCATAAAGAAACCTTGCTTAATTATTGTGTTGAAAATTTTGTCTCAGATATTGATTATTATAAGTCATGACTTTGAGATACATGCTTTTATGTAATTAATTTCCATTTATTTTTTTTTCAACCTGGTTCATGCTTTCTTGTATTCATTCATTCAAGAAAACCTTCCCCATTTGTATTTTTATGGATTAAATATTGTGTTTTCTTTGTCATATTAATATTACATAGAATAGCCATTAACATGTTGTGGTTGTATTTGAATTTTCTTTGCCTCGAATAACCACTTTTTATATTTACTTACCCAAAAATTGAAAGGTGCCCATTTGTGAGAGGTCATGATATATTGTTTGATCAAGCATTTGCTATATTAATATTTAAACATCATAAACTTCATTAAGGACTAGTGATACTTGTCAACTCTCAAACAAATGAGGGAGAGATTTTTGCTAACCCCATAATCTTATGGTGGTTAAATTATTTATAGAATAAATTCATTAAATATTGTCAAATGGAAATACATCACTAAATATTATTGGGAAGTTATGAATTTTATTTTAGATTTATTTATAAAAACAATAATCAAACTAGGTTTATTTTTGATCAGTTACAAATACCCTTATATGATTATAGATTGGCAAAGATATTAAGTGGGAAGATTAGTGAATAGTTATAAAATACAATTCTATGGATATAGACTACCAATCTAAAAAATATATTTATATAACACAATAAAGGCATCAAATGCACATTTCCATTATGATTAGGAAGTTAGAGGTTCCTTTTCTTAGTTTCTTTGAATTAGGCATATGATTATTAATAAAAATGTTTTCAAGGAAATGAATCACTCCAAATTTGAAGTTGAGTCTAAAACTAAGAAACATATGGAGATGGAATCTAAATTATTAAATATGGGCAAATGATTAAGAGATACATCTAGAGATTAATAAAAAGTTAGCGTGATATGTATCCATTTATATGATCATTTAGTTTGAGGATAGACATATCTATCTAACATGGTGAATTTTATGTAGAAGTTGTACAAGAATGTCTTATTGGAAAATGCTTGATTTCTTCTAATTTAGAAAAGCCAAGAGAAAATGATCACAAAACAAGGAAATCATATTTTTCACTATGAGAATATAACACATTTTTTTTCTTCACCCAAATTCACTCCTGTAAAAATATACATAATCTCATGAATAAAAACTTGTACTAATTCCATAGTTATATTTTTTTCAATATGCAATGTAAAAATATCTCATATTATAGTTACTCATAGAGACACAATTTATACCATTTTTGTTGCTCCTCTAGCGTAATGGATATAAAGTATTGTCCTCAAGTCCAATAAATAATTATCTTCCTCTTATTAGCACAACCAAATATGGTACTAAAGTAGAAACCCTATCTCAAATCAACATGCAATAAGGGGAATACTTTACTGTTTCAATGGAACAATTTCACAACTATGGGATAAAGGTCCCTAAAATGCACTTGGAAGTTATCCTGACCTAATGTGTTAAATATACCAGTGACTCACCAAAATTCACTCTTGTGAAAAGTAGAAACAAAGACCCCGTGAGTAACTAAAAACTTGTAATCCCAAAGGATTCCATAAATATTCATAAATTGAAAATAAAAATAATTTGAAAAACATTAAAATAGATATGCGTAAGAATCTAACATTAATCGTTGCTTCCATTTTCCCACCATTTAATCATACAAAAATCAAAAAAATTTATTATGAAATAAATGCTCTGTTTATAAATTTATACCATTTCATTTATTAATAAACAATTGAAATAATAGAATTTTATTAAGTGAAATTAATAAATTCACTGAAAAAAACTAATAAAATAACATAAAATGTTAATATTATATAACAGCTATAGTTTCTAGTTATTTTAAAAAAAACACCAAAAATATAAATAAATAAATAAAATAAAACTATATTAAAAAATAGATATTAACATATCGAATATCATGCCACAGTCATAGTTTACTCCAAGCTGAATGCCTATACATTGCATGTACTCAATCCAAAACAAATTTGAAAATGTTCATCTTTCCACATGAAAATTGAATGGAAGAAACAAAATTTTACACTTTTACAAATCTATAGAAGGGTTTCAACAAATCTATAACTCAAGTACTAAATAAAAGAATAATTTCAAAGTCAGGAAATGAAATTTAGCATGAAACAAGGATGCACAACCTTGAAAATTAAACTATTTTTTGTGATTATAATTTAATTTAAAGAAATATATTTATTATATGCAAATAGTAATTTCCCAAGTCTAAAAAATATTTATTCATACCTATTTCAACATGTTCTTAGGAAACTAATTCCTGTATACCAGCCAACATACATATCTAAAATTTTGGATCACATATCATGCATTTAAACAAGAAGTTTTTTTGATTAAAATATTTGTGAATATTTTTGGCATTGTGAACAAAAATTCTTTCATCTATAAAATTTAAGTTTTTATTTTCCCAACATTTAATTACACAAAAAAAAAAAAAAATGATTATTAAATAAATGTCCTATTATAAATTTATACCATTTTACCTATTCATTAGTCTTTGAAACTACATTATTTTGGAATGTCAAATAATGCACCAGTCTTGTGCATTTGGGTCATTTTACCCATAGGAAAATGCAAGCACCAAAATATAAAATTTGGATGTAAGCAAAACCATAGTTACCAAGTTTATTTATTTTATCACACTTTCATGTGATAGTTTTTGGTAGACCAGTAATAATATTACCTATTTTAGTTATTTTATTTAGCACACTATTATATGGGTTAGTTTCTAACATCACTAAATGTTGATGACTGCATCAGAAAAGAAAAAATAAGGAAAAAAAATAGTCAAGTTTACAAAGCTCTTATGGTGATATCAATTTAATAAATATATAAGATTATTAAATGTACATGATCTAGATTAAAAGAAATCAAAACCACAAAATGATTATAAAAACAAAAATGCTTTAATGTTTCAAAGCACCATGTAGGTACTATTTTAATTTTCAAATAAAATAACAATCTATGGGCAAGCTAATGCTAAACTTTTCAATAGTAAATAATCTAATAATTACAAGTTTGATTTGGTAAGTCATTGATGCTATGAATATAAATAAAAGGATGCATCAAGGGAAATTGCACTTACATTAGCTTATGTGATAAGGTTATGTTTATGATTGCAAAAAATTAACCACCAAGTGTAATAATGTTTTTCACTTTGCTAGCAAAAAACTTGTTCTTTTTGATTGCTTAAAATGAAAAAATGAAAATACCATTAAGCATTCACTAAAATAAATCATTGTTCACACAAGGTAAATTTTGAATCTAGAAACTTTTAAGGTGATGAGTGAAGCTAAATCTGATCAATTATCACTAGGCTAATTACACTGCTACTTACGTTGGAAATAAGAACAATAAACTATACTTACCAAGGCAATATTAGTTAATGGTCCCAATACAAGAATCATGATTTCACCCAAATCTTCAAAAACTTTGTCAACCAGGTATTCACAGGCATTTTTTTAACTTCTTGGATTTTGGTGGGGGAGGAAATGTATTTCCTAAATCATCAAACCTATGAACAAAATAGTCAAAAATAAAGTCCTTATGGTTAGTTTATGTGTCATCATATACATATAAATACTCACACTATCTTTATCAAATTATCCATGCAGACACCAATGGACCCTTAAACTGAAATGTGAACACATTTACAAATTGGTATGGGAGTCAGTAGCAAAAAAAATTACAACTCACTGACAAATTTTAAATCAATGCAATGTTGAAATCCATAGCCATGGTTTAACCCAAGTCGAGTGCCTATACATTGCATTGACACTATACATCACAACTTTGAAAATATTTGGCTTTTCACATACAAATTAAATGGAATAAATAAAATTTTACACTTTATAATATCTATAGAAGGGTTTCAATAAATTTATAACTCAAATATTTAATAAAAGAAGAATTTTCATTTCAAGCAATGAAATTTGGCATGAAACAACCCAAACTTAGATTTTAAACTATTTAAGCTCATTATAACCTAAACTATAGTAACTAATTTCCTCTATACCAACCAACGCTCATATTTGAATTTTTGGATCATATATCATGCATTCAGGTAATAAATTTATGTACATATCAAAAGGTCCTAGTTTGGATAAAAACTACATCATCATTACATAGAATCACTCACTCAAAAGCCTTTCATTTATCTGAATATTTTTGGTAGTGTGAATAAAATGCCCTTGTCCATAAAATTTAAGTTTTTATTTGTCCCTCATTTAATCATACAAAAAATGAAAAAAATTGATTATGAAATAAATGTCTTATTTACAAATTTATACTATTTTGCACATTAATTAACAATTAAAATAATAAAATTTTAGAATAAAAAATAATGAAAAATAATAATAAAGTAATATAAAATATTAATATTATATAATAGCTATAATTTCTATTTTTCATAAGAAACTAAAAAAATAAAAAATTAAAAAAATAAAGCATGACCCAACGAACATATCCAAATCAAACTTATATATATATATATATATATATATACCATTAATAACAATAGAAATGATTAATTTTTAAATTTAATAAACATGTTTTAAAAAAGAAACTATTAACATATCAATTATTATAAAATAATAAATTGGTTGCATTATTTTTGGATAAATATAGTATTTAAAAACGTGTGGAAACCTAAAATCAAAATATTTATAAACCAAAAACAGCTATGCTCACAATTCTTAAAATCCTAAACTCTAAACCTCCAAACCATAAACAAGTATCGACACATAGAACTAAAAAATAAAAAATAAAAATGTAAAAACCTCTACAAATTTTCATTTCCTGTTGAACCCTGATAACATTCAAAATAGATAAAAGAATTTTTATCACTAGACATTATATTATGTCATAGAATAATATAAAAGAAATTGTAAAGTGGCTTCCATCTAATTAAAATTAGATAATAATTTAATAAAAAATAAAAAAACAAGTTTTGTGGTACAATCCCTTTTAATGTTCAACCCAGTAACAATACTGCCATTCTATGGACCTAAAAATTTAATTGACATCACTTCTTCTATTATAGATCAGACTGTAATTAATGATGTTCCTCTATAATTAATAATAATTACAAAAACATTATGCTGAGAGAAATTCACTTATAGTTATTCTGAAGAAAATAAATAGATACTCCTTTGCACACTGATAGGTAAAAAAAAAGCAAAAGATATGGAACATGACATTTTCACACATACGAGAATTCCCTTCCATTTAAATTCCACATTACATTGCATGCTATGTCCATGTACCCGACATATTCTAACTAGGATCAAAGTCATCAGGATTGTGAAAAAAGTTTTTTTTATGTGGTTTTTAATAGCATTGAGGACAAATTTGAAATTCAAAGTAGGATGTGAATCTTTGATCATCATCCCATTGTGACTAAACCATGGTTCTCAAACTTCAACCCCCTCACCAATCCATTCAATATTATCCTTATTTGAGTTTGCCTCCCCCATCTTCTATTATAGTTTTAGTCGAGCCTTTACTTTAAGCCTATAGGCAACTCTATTGCTGATTTTCAACAAACTGATCCTACCACAACCTTGTTCTCACAACCAACATTTGTAATAATATTAGTTAACATGGACACTTCCAAGGAGATACCTAAAAAATTAAACTAATAATTGAATCTCTATTTTGGTCCCAACCACTTGACTATGAGAGCCTACCTTTTTGATGTCGTAGTTGCTTTTTGATTGGACATATAACCGAAGATGGAAAAAATTTCAAAAGGAATTAGGAATTCACTTGGTGGAAGGATTCAATTACCAATCATCCTATTGTGGATGCTAAACTCAAGGCGATGACTTAATTTTGTAATATAATTAATATGTTTTGGCAGTGATAGAGGCTAAAAAAGTTATTAAATCACCACCAATCCCCCCATATAGATCTTAAATATCACCATCTAAAGAGATATGTTCAAATGCAAGTGGCATGTAACCAAATCAATTTGAAATAACTATTCCTTTCTCTTTTGATCTAGATGACTAGAATGATTGGTCTTTAGTGTGTAGGAAGAGGAAAGGAAGTTTCATTAAAGGCCTAGGTTCAAAAGCTTTCCTTCCCAAAGGGTTAACAAAGGAAGATTACAACTTAAAGTTTATGTTGGACCATGTTTGCAAATTAACCCAAAGTAGGAGGATTATTATATAAATTATTGCAATTTTTTGTTGGGGGTAAGTGCACAAAGTTGGGGGATAAAAAAGAGCTACCCGTGGACATGATTTTCCTATAATTTTAGAAAAATGAACTTGTGTAGACAATTTGAAATATCTACACTCAAAATTTGAATATGCTATAAGAACATTAATTGTAGGAATTCAAGTCTAGTTTTTAAATCAGATATATTTTTTAAACAATGATTAAATATAACTAGGTCAAACATTTAAAATTTGAATAGGAACTCTTGTTTTTTTCAAGAAAATGTTTGAAACCGTTTGGTGAATATTTAGATAAGATATTCTAGTTTGTATCCTATATTTTTTTATATTTTATTAATGATTTTTACTATTATTAATTTTTTAAGTTATTAAATCCTAAAAATTGATAAAAAATGGATAGCTGACAGTGTGGTACCACCTAATTACCTCAATGTTTTTGAATATGTATAGAATTAGGCCTAGTTTGTGACCATACAATTTGTTTTTCACTTGGATGAATGAAAAATAAATTACATTAAAATGTATAGGCATGCATATTTGTGTCATGTGATGGCCTTAAAAATATATACTTATAAATCAACATAGTTTGTAACCTTAAATAATCTAAAAATTATAAAAATCATGTATTTGAAAAGAGGAGAGCATATTCATTATCATGGTAATAATATTTTAAAATTTGTTGTTGAAATTCTAAGTGAATTTGGTGATGGAAGTTGAAATTTGTTGTTTTCTATCAAAGCTCTTGGACTTGGATTTGAATTGATAGGTCCAAGCCTTTGGCTTGGGAATTCATGCCATTTCTAAGACAAAAGGCTTGGTTTTTGAATTCAAACCTATATAATGTATGCATTATAATAAAACCTACCACATTATAATAACATGTATGTGTTATACTTATTATAGACAAAAATTTACATTTAAACAAACATTTTTAGCCAATTCAAAAAATTTATCCCCACAAACATTCTTTGCAGTCCTTGAAAGTTAAGAACAAACATCTATCAAGTGTTTTTTTGGACCCCACCTTTGAAAAGTTATCAATTTTCCAATGGGTGATGGATCACATTTGATAAAGAGAAATAAGTTGAATAATAAAACACTTGAGCAAATACAAGAGGTGAGAAAAAAAATAGGGTATGAATGTAATCACTTCATTTAAAACAAGTTATATAAACTATCTCTGATGAGCTAAATGTCATAGACAATGATACAATTGACAATAATAAATTGAATAATGGTGAAACTGAAAATAATCAATTTAATAATGATGCAATTAACAATATTGAATTAAATAATGATGAAATTGACAATAATGAATTAGATAATGTTGGAAGCTCACATCCAAAGTATAATGTTTTTGATTTTGTTGATGATGACTATATACATGGTGCCTTACCCCCTAGAAATGAAGAAATTTTCATGGAAATAAATAATGATGAAATTAGCAATGAAGAAAATTTCATGAAAGCATATACTGAGGAAAGAAATAATGAATAAAATGTCCTCATGCCACTAATCAACAAAAGTAATGATGATTTTGAAACACCCTCTCAACAAGTTCTACCAGTAACAACACATCCAAGAATTGTAAGTAGAAAAGATAAGTACATAATTGAAGTTGATGAAAATATTTTGAAACTAGTGCCTAAAAAAATGTTTGACTTCCATTCAAGAAGACTGGCTTAGGAAATTTGGGATAATTTCATTCATAATTTGATTCATGTTACTAAAATATGCTAGTTGTTTATTTCGTTGATGAAATTGATTAAGATGAGACTTACCATGTAGACATTAGGTCTAAGAACATTTAATATAGATGATAAAAATGTGAAAATTGTTGACAACTTGCATGATGAATATCATAGTATAGGCCCTAAATCATGTAACAAATATTGTATTGTTATCCGATGTATAATAAAAAATTCTGAAGTAAGTAGTCAAACAAGAAAAAAAATGATTGATTCAATAAACAAGCTGAATAATTGATATAAATAGAAAAACGTTAATGAAATTAATTTCAAGACACAAAATACTTAATGAACCCAATAACAATGAGCTATGGGCATTCTTTCATTTAATCCTATGAAAGGACATGGATAGTGTCAATGCTCTAAAAGAGTTACTTTCATAATTTTAGAAGGATAACACTAGAGTTTCACCCAATGCAAGAGATATAGTCAAAAGAAGAGTTGGTTTTAATAACCATGAATTGCATCTAAAACATTTCTTAGATATGACTTAAATATAATTTTACTCAAAGTTTTTGGAAAAACATTCAAAAAATTTTATTAGTCAAAGATATTTTGAGATGGCCAAACCTTTTTATGTAGAAATAAATCACGTACGTACCGTTTCTTGTTGTAGGTAACATGTTGGGTTTGTAATGCACTATGATGTTTTACACCATATTCATTGTAATTTTCATGCTAATAATATTTTATGAGTGTGGCTTAGAAGTTATAAAAAAATTAGCCAGGTAATTTATTCCAACCATTTTTTATGAAGGACTAAATGGATAATTCTTTTATAACAAAACATGTTTGTATTGAAATTATAGCATTTGTGGTGGATTTCCAAAAATAAAAAATTATATTCATGAATATGAAACAAGTGCAATTGGATAGGAATTAATTTGTTTGAAAAAATATGAATCTTTGATTTATCAAGTAAAATATGGCAAAGAATTTAAAATGTATGAGCTTGTTACAAAATAGATACTCGTTTCAGAAGTTATGATCAAATTCAGGGAGAAAATTATTTATGAGTACTTAAGGCATAGACATAGGGATAGATAGTTAGATGAACATTTCAAGATAAGGACATATTCCCACTTGGTTCTATTATTCTAGTAGTCGAGTTTGTTAAAAATTATACATCTAAACCATAAATGCAAGTTCAGTCATAATATTATAACTCATCAAAAGTTTTCATATTTATACATATAACATTCATGCATGCACCTAAAATTATCAATCAAGATCAAAAAATATTAAGGGAGTACTATTTATATATCAATGATGACTGATCACATTGTATAGAGTATGTGTACAGTTATTTTGAGAAGATCTATGGATAGTTGATTGAGAGGAACATTAATTTCAATCAGCATTACATTTGGTTAGACAATTACAAATCATAATTAAAGAATGGAAATATGTTTTATTGGTTGAGAAATATGTATGTTACTAATATTTTATAACATATTTGGAGTTTCACTGAGGTTGGCTATGTAAAAGGAGAGCATGTGTAAAAAGATTCATTGTAAGGGAGGAGTTGAAATTTGACAAGGGTGCTCATTTGACTAATGCACAAAGCATGGTTAAATGGTGTAATGAGAGCATGTTCCATGGTTCTCAACCAAATTATACTATTCATAGACATTTTTGGTTAATGGAAGAATAAAACTTGGTAAATTATGAGGATTGTATGACTATAATGGTTTCAAGTGAGATCCACTCATACAAGACACTTGGCATGTTTTAGTTCTACATGCATGGACTCTATTTTTAATGAGCATGATTTACAAGAGTGGGTGGATAAATAGAGTTATAGACCTCTAATTCCAATCAACACATATTAGGTTCCATGCGCATTAAAATTTATAAATATGACATTGTCATATGACTTTGACCATGTGTCTGATCTAGTACAACTAGGTATAATATTATTCATTATGTACTATTTAATCCCATTATCTATCTTCACATAGTGTCATTAATTTTTTTGTTTTTATGATACATGGCATGTTTTTGTAGTTGTTTTATAGGAGGACAATGAAGAGGGGACAAATTACTACTGATGTCAATGTATAGAAGAAAATGAAAAATTAACTTCCACAGTCATAGATTAAGAAAACATTGAGTATCTTATTGGGTATATAGTGGTTACTAGAACCTGGATTCGATGATATATAATCAAAAATTTAGATATATAGTTGTTTGAAGACTTTTAAACACACAAGAAGATATCACACTATTTGAATTTGGTTCTTGTAATGGATATTCAGTTGAAAAAATATCATGGGAGGCTATTAAACAATAATATATGGAAAGTTCATGAGTCAAACCATAAAATTACTCTTGATACTATCAAGATTAGAGCAGATCCTAATGGATTGATGGATTGATATGTGTAGATATATTGACTTCTAAAATGTAGATATAATAAATTTTACCAATTTTTTTGATTTTGTAGGTAGTACATATAAATTTGATTTTTAATAACTTACTAACAATTTTTTATAAGTTAGTGGTGTCATACAAGCTTTCACCTTCATGTAGTTGGCATTATTAGTAAATAAATTCATATTCTTGAAGCTAAGAGAAGATTGATAAAATTAATTAGTATTTGTCTTTGAAATGAGGTTGTCTTGAAATAAGGAAGGTGTACAAGGAACATCATGGCTATTTGAAGTGTTTGATATGGTCAAGTGACTTCATGAGTTGACCTATATTTGGGGATGGTGGTCTCCTTGATTCCATTTTGATCTTAACTGACCATGTCCTTTCCTTAAATGCTTCTTTTATTCTTCAACCAACTTGTTTTCAACTCCCATGAAGTAGTTACATTATTATAGGGTAGTTTGAAAGACCTTCAATGCTTATTTGACTCCATCAAATGTCTATTTTTTTGATCAAGGCTATGGGTATCATGTTTGACATTATTAAAATACTATTTATTAGGATATAATGGTCTAATATCTCCCCATTCAACATTTATTACTTCTTACCTGCATGTAATTGATTGCCAACTCCCAAGTTACTACTCTCTCATTGCATTCACTAGCATCTTCATGATAGTACATGATGTTCAATGTAGGATCCCCACTTATGGACATTCCTCCAACTTAAACATGTAAATAAATTTTAGGCATATTTTTAAGTCTTTTTACATCTCAAAATATTATAAAAAACCTCAAATTATAGACCTCTTTCCTTGGAGGGGCAAACTAGCTCCTCTTGATTCTTAACTACACCAATCCACCTCATTAGTGTAGCCAAGGTAGATAGTGTGTTGATCAAGATTATTATAATAAAAATGAGGTATTCCATATGTAAAACAAATATAATTCATAAATTGAATCATTCCATCCTCTCACCTTGGTTCATTATCACTTTGTTTTCATGAAGTTTCACTAGGCCACTAGCTTGCTAGGCATGTTTGGAGGTGGATAAAGAGTAACATTAGAGATCTGAGATAAGAATAATATTTAAACCTATAAAAACTATTAGGATACTCTTTTACATATTATATTTCCATTATAATATCTAATACCTTAATAAAGTGATTAAATACATCATCAAACACCATCAAAACAAATTTTATATCATTTATAGCAATAGAACTTGACTTATAGCACTTTTGGTTCTCTCTCAGTCTGATTTTCCTTCAGTTTTGCATGTGCAAGCCTAAATTTTTGAATTTTATATATACTAAGGTAAAATAAAAACATTATACCACTTTAAATAGTAATTAAATTTAAATTCAGACCTTAAATCCAATTTTGAAGTCATTTAGAGCTATAAAACCCAAGTTATGGCCCTTTTTGTGCAAACTAGGATCTACATAGCAGCAAAGCATGATAGTTTAGAAAATTTTTTGTATCTAGAGTTATGTAGGGTCTAAAAAGTTAATTATTTTTTTATAGGTCTATTTTAACCCCCTATAAAACCTCAAATAACTGGATGGGTAGGTCCAATCAAGAAAAATCACCATAATCATACAATTGCAGCCCTGTAGACCCTCCTTGTGGATGGGTGCATGCATTAGGGATATGAATTTGACTTTGGAGGTATAAATGACATGGAATGAATATTTTTATAGAAATTAGACTTGTTTTAAGAATTGGATATGAAATTAAAAAGTGTATGAATCACTTTAGAGTTCTCCCAAAGACTCAATATCTCCAACCATGCATAAACCTATTGATATCTTTCAATTTTTCACCTTATGTACAAGTCTGTGACTAATCATTTCAACTTTATTCATGGTAATAACTTATTTAAATGATTATTTGGGCCTATCCAATATATCTCAAGTATTACAAGGACATGAACATGTTTGGATCAATCATAAGTACCCAAACTTGTCTCTTATCAAATGACTGCAAACCTCTTCATGTGAGTTCCTGTGTATGACAAAACATCTTGTAGGACATCCCTATAGGTGTTGAAAATTTGAAAGGTATTATGGATTGTTAGGAATATAAATATAGGATTTCCATTGTTTCTTGATCACTTTTAATGTCTTCCAAGCTTCGTATGCTCTAGTATGAGTACTTTGTAATCTACATAGGAATGGGTAGTGGGTTTGTCGACCGGGTATGAAAAGAGGTGAAGAACATGGTCCTATATATTATTAACCCATTAGAAAGTGTTGGAAGTGATGGTTTTCAGTGAAGAAGCATGAGAAATGGATCTCTCAAATAAGAACTCAAACTTTGAAAACATTTGTTGTCAATGTTTCTATCCTCCTGAACATTAGTAAAAAACTATTTTCATGTGGGATTAGACATCAGGGTCATGAAAACATGTGTTATTCATCTATATATATGTGATCTAAGTGATATATTTTTACCTAGGGTTCCCAAATGTAAAAATGCTTATTGGAGCTCGAGAAGTTGTCTTTTCATTGTCAATAAGTTGCATTTTAGAACCTGTTACTACAACTTATGCCACAAATTTATCATGAAGGTTCAGTTAAAGTGATTTAGGGTGTAAGAAGAGTTTTAAAAAATGTAGAGGAGGGATCTTATGGTTAATAAAAATGAATTATTGTTTTCAATCTATTCATGTTTGAAGTTAGGCTAAAATTTTGCATTTTTATTGTATTGAGAAGGGCGTTCTTGAGGCTAAAATGGATGGTGGATTTGTCGATAAAGTGTGATAAGAGGTCACCATAGATATTATATACACATTTTGACATGTTTTTAATACTAATTTCTAGTGAAGAAGCACTAGAAATGGATTTTTTGAACAACTCAAACTTTGACAATATTTATTGTTAGTGTTTTTACCCTTTTAAATAGTAATGAAAATGTATTTTTGAGTGGACTTGGACACAAATCTCATGAAAACACATGAAATTAATCTATATAGACATGATCTAAGTGATATGTTTTCACCTAAGGGTATAAGAGGCTAAAATGGGTGGTGGATTTGTCTACAGGGCATGAGGGGAGGCCAATAATGTTCTCCTAGAAATTATTAACCCAGATGAGTGTGTTGGTAGTTACATTTTATAATTAAGATGTATAAAAAATTAATTTATCAAATAACATCTCAAACTTTGACAACATTTATTATCAGTGTTTTCACCCTCCTAAATAGTAGTGAAAATGTATTTTTGGGTGGACTTGGATGTCAAGGTCAAGGAAACATGTGTAATTTGATTATATAGACATTCTATAAGTGATATTTTTCACTTGGGGACCCTGAACATAAAAATGTTTGTTGGAGCTTGAGAAGTTGCTACTTCACTGCTAAACATTGCATTTTAGGATCCACTATTGTAACTTATGGCATGAATTGCTCTTGAAGGTTTGGATAAAGTGATTTGAGGTTCAAATATGGTTTTTAAACATGTGGAGGAGTGATATTAGGTTTCATGAAAATTAATTATAGTTTCCATTCTATGCATGTCTAAAATTAGGCTAAAATTCTACATTTTTCTTGTAATGGGATAATACTCTCGAGGCCAAAATAGGTGGTGGGTTTGTAAACCAAGCATGATAAGAGGCCAATAACTTGGTAATTTATGTTATCTACCCATAAAAATATGTTGGAATTAAAATTTTACAATGAAGAAGAACCGAAAATGGAGTTCTCAAACAACAACATGAACTTTTACAACATTT